>QVRM01006247.1:162500-285499 GCA_003439945.1 Dermanyssus gallinae | reverse complement strand
ACAATGCTTAATGCTTAGCGGGGAAATTTATATATATACATATAGGGAACATATATGTATATATATATATATATATATATATATAGGGAACGGGTCGTACCTGTAACGCATGCTTACTTTTCTGTCTTCCCAGTCACATTTGCAACACTATACTCATTGCTTTATCTTGGCAATATTGAAAAACTTTGCTGCTCTCTCAGGCTGCTTACATATCCGAGTAAACGTGGATTTGTCAATTCTTTCTAACATGGATGCAATATCTTTACATTTTACGTCGTTCTCATTAACGTTGCAGCGAGACGCCACACGCCTGACAAATGTCTTGTGAAGTTTAGTAAGCGTGTTATTGTCACGGACATCTAGAAAGCCTAGATTCCACACCGACGAGGCATACAGTAGGACCGGCAGAACATATTGCTTATATAACTTTATGTACAGGGAGGTTTTTTTTTAACAAAATACAACGAAAGATCCAGTTCAGCCTCCGTGTGGCCAGGGCTGCCACTTCCAAAATGTGAGGACCTCATTTTAGTACGCGTGCAGAATAAATTGAGTGTATTCAGTCAGACATTTTATGACGTGCCGCTCGAAGGCGTGATACTAAGCGATCAGGCTTACACCTAGAACCAATTGTAAGTTTACACTGAAAGGCGAGTTTGGGAATGTAGAATTGTATTCGAGTATTAAATTCGAATATTACATCGAAATAATATCTTAGCATGTATACTAACCGTTTCGGAAGTATGCATACGAAAGGAGCCTTGTTGTATATTGCAAGAACGGATTGTGACGTAATGTATTTTCACGGTGTGTGGCCCGTAGCCTACGAAATTTAGTGCCTGTCAGAAAAAATATGTATAACGACTGCGTAATAATCTAGTACCATTGTGGGGTAGGTGCCTTGCACAATCTCATGTGCCCGCATGAGCACCACGGCCCAATCATGGCTCAGACAAACAACAACAAAAGGCTAACATCTTGGCACGATGTACATAATACGATCGTTAAATCATGAGGTTGTTTGCCCCACTGTTTAAATTCCCCTGCTCCTTGTCGTTAACGTAGTCGTAATGTCGTTATCTCAGGTATAGCGGTTTTCTTAGTAGCGCACGATGCCTGATTGCTGCTCTCAACATGGTTCTCCAACATAACTTTTAATTAGCACCTTTACACGTACTCCGTCCTTGTTCCTTTGTGTCGTTCTGTAAGCGTGCTCCTTGGTTTCCGCTTATTTTTCTCGAACATTTGCTCTCCGCTACTCCCTTATGGGATTGTGCGCGTGTGTTGTGATCGTGCTGTAGTTTCTATCGGATATCTTTTCTAAACATTAATATTTTTTTTATTCTAGATCACCGGTCAGTTCTAGGAGTTTGCGGTCACTTCAATCTGATATGCGCTCCGATTCTATCTACACTTTGTCACTACACTATTACTCTCTCTTTCTGGCTATTTTTTCTCGCTGTATTCCTCTCTTTGTTTCCCCTGCCTCCCAACCTTCCTGTTGATTCTCTTACCCCTCGAACTTCCACGATTCCTCCTTGTCCGTCAACCTATTCACGTATTATCTATGTTCTAACTATCTCTAATCTAACTCTACCAGGCGCGCCCGCGCCACATTTCTTAACTGTTTAGTCATGATCACTGTTTGTTATTTGTCTATATACCACCGCCGTCTTCTCTCCGCTCATGCTTGGTTTTTTTGTAGGTCTCACCACCGTACACTTGGTAATCTATGCCTTGGTTGCATTCTTCTTTTTTTTCTACCTGTTTTTGTCTTTTGCTTTGCGATTCTGCCCTTTCTTGACGTTCTAACATTTTACCACCACTCACTTTCTGTCGCTCTGTGGCTCCCCGGCTCGCTCTCTGGTTGACTCGTGATTCTGCCTCTACTGATTCGGCTGCTGCGGTTGCTATCCGCGCAAAGCTGAACTTGCAAAATTCAATTCTCCTTGCAGATTTGAGAACAACTTCATTCATTCATCATGTGTAGCGGCTGGACACAATAAGAATAATGGTTAGACCCGCTGCTGTGGCGTTACCGTTCCCGCTGCCGCTTACGTACTTGACAGCGTAACTCCTCGGCCCTCCTCGCCATCCGTGAGGTAAACTTGTGTTGCCAATCGTGCCAGTAGCGGTAACAGCAACAGTCGCAGCCGCAGCAGAAGCAGCGGCAGCAGAAGTAATAGTACTGTGTAGCTCTAGTAGAAATGGTAGGGTAACTAGTAGTCGTAATAGTAGTAATAGTGGTCGCGATAAAGTCGCTGTCGTTGTCAGACGGCTCACCGCCGACGTTCAAGTTTGCTGTTGAGCTGTCAACGGGCGGGCAGTTGCCGACAGGTTAACAGCAACAACAACAACATCAGCGGCATCAACAACAACAACAACAGCAACAACGTCAGCGGCACCAACAACAACAACAGCAACGTCAGCGGCACCAACAACAACAACAACAACAGCACCAACAGCAACAACAACAACAACAACAGCGGCACCAACAACAACAATAACAACAACAAAAGCCAAGACAGAAACAACAGCAAAAGCCGAAGCAGAAACAACATACAACAACAACAGCAACAACGGCTACTAACCGCTGTTCATCAGCTGGGCCAGTCGTTAGCTCTATCTGTGGTCGTGTTCGTGTGTTTGTGTGTGTGTCTAACGCTGCAAGGTCAAACCACAGTGGCACCTGCCATGAAGAATTGGCGCCACAACTGGGTCCGTTACCGCGTGACGCATGCCACCAGAGCCGCATCGACACCGCACAGCAAGCAGACACGGTTGGGCTCCCACTACGGCCGATGGGTTCTGCCGCCGACAACCGCTTTGTTTGAATAACTGGAGTCGTCACGCGGTTTTGGTTGTCGTCGTCGTCGTTGTCGTCGTCGGCGTCCGCTTCATCACTCTCTGTTTGACGCTGTCGTTGTTGTGATCAGGTCAGATCGAGTCATTAACCATGACCACCGGTAAGAGTGAAAGCAACACCGACTTCAACGACTGCACGGCTAGTGAAGGCAGCCCATAACAACAGCAGCAACAGCAGCAGTAACAACAACAGTGAGTCCCCGGTAGCCCCCCGGCGTCACCGCGTGCCAGCGTGTCCGCAATGTCGATTCACTCACTCTGTCGGTGACAGAAGAAGAAGCCATCATCCATCCGCGCAGACCCGCGTCGGCAAAGCTGTAACCCGAAGTCCTTAACCTGAGTTTCTGCTGGTTGGTTAGCTTGGCCGTAACTCTGGACTCCTCTGTCCCGGCAGAATGGTCAGTGGAATATTGGAAACGATCGAGAGTCTAATGAAGCAACCGGAGACCGGGGCCAACCGATAGCAACCGTGTATCGTGTTGCTCGAGTGGAATTGGAGTCGGTATAGCGGTTGTGGTTATGCTGGCTGCATATGATCAAAGTTCTGGCTGAAAACGCGTCATGAAAATGGGATAATTACCGCTAAAACGAGAACTACTGGAATTACTAGTACTTCTACTATTAGAAAAAGAAAAGTTAACGGCAAAAGATTGATTGGAAAGGCAACATTAAGTGAAGAATATTCACCGTTCTTGTGATGGCGCCCAACTGTGCGTGCGGGCTGAGGTTGAGTTTCGTACAGGTGTGCTCCGAGTGGTGAGCATCACGGTGCAGTGCGTGATAGAAACGACCCTGATGGATCCGAACGTTTGCTGTGTTACCATAACTTTTATCGGATGCCAACGCGTTTCAACTCGGTTCCCTATCGATAAGGTGTCTGAAGTGTTCTATACCCACACAAAGCTGTCAAGAAGTGTCAGCGCCAATCTTCCGACGCGCCTATGCATCTCCGATACGAAGACAGTTAAAAGCATGTGCTAGCGAACGCCGAGAGAAGACAAAACTCGACAACCTTTTTAATATCAACTTTGGAGTACTCTTTCGGGTTAACGCTTCGGTCGTGTAACTTGTTTACGATTCTGGCTGTTCTGTAAGTACCCCCAAATATCCCCCAGTCTGCCTGCAGCACCCGGAAAAATCAGTCACCGTCGGTCAGTTCCGCAATTTTAATTCTGGATATCCAAACAGTAGCGAAGCAAGTACCAATTAGCGGAGCACCTGCGTCAAGTTCAGACAGATCACGCACTATCGAAGCCACCCACAGCAATAATTGTAAGTACAACCTGATTACCAAGTTGAGGCGTGTAACATGGAAACATGTATATGTGAACAGACTACTGCTATGAATGCAAGTCATTAAGACAGTCGCTCGTGATCCCAATCATAACAGCAATAGACCGTTCTACCAACCATAACAGCAATAACCCGTCCACATTCATGTTCCTGCTAGAACTGAAAGTGACAAAACAGGCGCCTTCTGATTGCATTATTCGTCTTGCAAAAATCATACATTCAATATTATATGATAGCAGCATATTTGCTATGCACAGCGTCTACTAATTCCTAGCAATATTGAGGAAAAAGTTTCAAAATACCCACACGGAAAAGACAAAGCGAAGCGTGCAGCGGATTTTATATACGATATGACAATGTATTAGCAGTATACTAGTAGTAGTTAGTACACATACAATTTTTGCCCACAGAAAAGCGTCTATATATATATATATATATATATATATTAATAATAATAATACGCCACCTAATTTTTAGGTTATATAGTCCACTCAAGCTTCCCACCTGTCGAAACTGAAACACATAGATTCGTAGTATTCTAGATTTTAGAAATTACGCTAAGCCACGTCGCTCGGTTCTATGTGCATAGAAAATGTTTATATATATTATTTTATATTTAAATAGAAATTAATTTACATAACCTGTAAGGAAGGCAAATAGTTGACCTCACTTATCATACTTCAGAGATGTGTGCCTTGTATTCGTAGTAAAATGTGTATTTGTGTGCATATGCGTATAAACATCGAAGGGTGGTACACTGACATATTACTCTGGTAATTTTGGTTAACCTTACGCAAGTATAACACTGCAATATGTCAGCTCATCGAAGCGCCCTCAGCCATATAGAGATCGTCCACTTTCGCGGCCTGGTCGACCAAAGCTGTTCTCGGCGGTGCTGTCTGTATTAATTAAATGAATCCATACAAAAGGAAACCTAAAGTTTCTGAATGTCAGATAAGCATTTCTATCTGTCGACACAATGTCAACAGCAGCGCTGAATGTCTCTGAGAATGACTAAGAAGTTTGACTAAGTAATAAGTAAGGACAGCGAGGCTGGAAGCGCGTCACTCGAAGCAACGCAGCAGAGTAACGCGATATCAGCGGAGCGGTAGCGGCAGGGATTCATCTGGTGCTGTTTACTGGCTTGAACCCCTTGTTCCGTCGCTCACGCCTTCTGTCTTTATCCATTGGCAACATGGTGTTCAATTGTGTCAGACGGTTCAGTAAAAAAATATATATATAATATATATGTATATTCCACGTTCAGAAAAGAGAAACAAAGTTCGAGCGACGATGTCAATCTTTTTGTTTTAAAAATAACGCCGATGGCCTCCTGGTATGGTATTCAGATGATTGGATTGAACTGCACTCAACAGGCTCGAAACTAGCAACGCTTGGTCGTTATATAGAAGCCAGCCAGCTCTTTGCAGAGTGTGCGCTAGACTAGTAGGACAATTTTCTGTGAATGTCAGCATTCATGGAATATTGCTTAGGATGAACGCAGAAAGTGGAAAATGCTGGCGGAGCGTTTTTTTGGAATTTAGCCAGTACCAGCAGGTACCTAGTGTTAGAATGTTAGAATGTTATACGAACAAGATTTTTTCTCACGAACGACCACCACCGGTGCACCAAGGTCCGACTGCTAAATACAGGGTGAAATTCTAATGACGAAGGATTGCAGAATAAATGTTAAGTGAAAAAACGCGCACATGTTACATAGACACACTGCTAGCTCCGCGAAACCACTTAGTGTTTTGGTCAAACTTGATTTTTGGACAACGTCTACTCCATTAGTCGTTTTTTGTTCCATAATAGTGGGCATTTTTATTGATGGCCGCCGTTCTCTCTGCAATCGGGCTACGGCGATGGTGAGTCGTTTTGCAAGTCGGCTGCGTCGCCAATCAAAAACACATGACGACCTTGGCCAGATTAAAGGTCACAGTCACTAAAGGCTTATTTTTACAAATGTTTAGCGAACAGGGCTAATTATGATGAACTGGAAGTTATATTACAAAACACGAATATTTGGGACCGTATTTTATACCGCCGTTCGGTGCCTACTCTTCAACAACATTCGAACACCGAGCGAAAGTTGCTAACCAAGAAGTCTCTTCTTGCGTAGGTCGATCATAATCAAATCATAGTTTGAATCTGAATTCGAAACGAGCCTGCAATGTTCATCTTTACTCGGGGGAAGCGGTGGGGGGCAGAGTGACGATGAGCATTGCAGACCTTCTGGACAGCCGATCTCGTCCATGAATTCATTGCTCCATGAATTGATATCTAGGCTAGAAAGATTGTAAGACCCTTAGCGTTTTTTGTTCAAAATTTGTGTTCAAACTCTCCAGCCAATTTAGTCAAGCAGCGGCTCGATTGGCGACCGCCTCACCGGCATTCAGCTGCCGTATCGACCCAACGTCGTTGCAGATTGTCACGACACGACACGACCATGCCGAAGACTTCACTCGGGTTAGAACAGAAGCACCCATTGAGGCATTGACGAAGCGTCCGAACAGCTATGGACACAATGACGGGCAATTTCAATTTGCGCAAGGTTTGCCACATCATTCAAGCTAGATGCCGTCCCTACCGAGTGGATGTTAGCGCTACTATTTATGGCGACTCTTCTTCTTCTTTCGCATAATAATAATAATAATAATAATAATAATAATAATAATAATAATAATAATAATAATAATAATAATAACGATCCATGGCGCCAGATTTGCAAGCGGCATGTCCTTTACTTGCTGCAAAAAACGTAGTATAACCTCCTTTGCCCACCCCCTGTATACAGAACTATGGACTAGATAGGATGAAGCCATAGTACAGGATTCTGTAGCACTTCTGGCAGGCACTTGCCATGCGACCAAAGAGATGGCCACGTCATATTTCTATCTCTCTTTCTTTTCTGTCGCTATTCAGCTTAAGGCCTCAGGGATCCAGTTTTGCAGGTGTACTTGCTTTCTTAAGGGCTCGTTTTATAATTTCGTTCGACTCTGTATGCCTTTAAAATGTACCAGAGTTTACCCTTAATGTTGTTGTTGTTTCTCTCAATGTGTCTTAATATTAAATAAAAATTGCTAGTAGTCCAAACTTACTGTTGTAAGGTTCGAACGTATTTAATCAAGGTTTAGCGAACGTAACCTTAGCATCTTCTAATCGTATAGAGTGGCAACACTGTCTTTCTTCATGCTGCGAAAGACAAAAGTTTTTTCAAATATCCTTCTTTGCCAGTGTCTCATAGACACGTAACGCTACATCATCGTATTAACGTGTTTTCTGCTTTTACGTGATCTGCTATTTTTTATGTATCAGTGCAAAACTGTACACAGGTATTATTATTATTACCTAAAGCTAACCTAACCGCTGAAACTTCAACAAAAAAGCTTCCACAGGGCCCTGGCTTGCTGTAGATTATGCGCATGTCGAACAAACCCTAAGATTACATCGCCACTAGCCGAGTATAGTAGCACGCACATTTTGTGCAGCTCTTTTGTCTGGTTGATCTCTCCTAATGTCCAGCTATCCAATGCCTATTGATTTTACACTCACCAAGCATTGGTACAATACTCATCGTGATCATCATATGTATATATATATATATACTCCGCTCTATGGGTGATAACCAAGCAAAGATAAGTTGGCTAATAACCCAGCGGGCGACACACGCATTTGACGTCATCCAATAATCTTTAGTGCGTTCCTGATTACAAGCTAATTTTGCCTCGCCGATAACGTCGATCAACTATTGACTCGTGACAAGTTTTGTGACATGTGGTTACATTGTTTCTTTCAGATGGTGTTGTTAGCGTGTTCATTTTCAGTAGCATAACACCACTGCTACTTGGGCAGAGTCGTACAGTCATCAAGAATCATAAAAATTGCAAAACATATTAACAAGAACAAAAATAATACTACGAAGTGTTTGCGGCAAAAAAAAAACGACAGAAAAGGCCGTTTGTTGTTTATGGCCAAGTAATGGGGAAAAACTACGGGTTTGCTTTCGGTCGTTCTCAAGCTGTCTCATTCAGCAAAGCCTTGGTGACGTCGCAGCAGGCGAGAGACGAATACGCGCAACAGCCACCACCATTATGATATATCAAAATGAAGCCTAGTTGCCCCCTCATATCGGCCACCTCAGTGGGGGGGGGGGCGTATCTAGCGGCGGTTATGAAGTAAAAATACAAAGAGTAGCACAAATATATATATATAAAATACATATAAAGCCGTAATGGTAGTGCTTTGGCTAGGTGGTACGTGCTACAGTGGCTCGACTATACAATGGTGCTTGGACGAAACCTTCACTCAGTTTGCACCGACTTAACGGTGGCCGAAGCGGCAACAACAATTAACACTTTATTACTATTATTATTATTATTGTCATCGGTGAAGCTGTGCCACCTGCAATAATAACGGTTCACTTACAGCGCGTTGACCGAAAGCCCGAGTCGTCACATTGTCAACACCGTTTTTCTTGTTTTTTTTTGTATTTTGTTTTTATTTTTCCTGTTTTTTTTCTTTCTGTATGTTCATCTAACTTTATATTCTATTAAATTCACAACTAACATATACAATCCGTAACGAACGGGCATGCACGAGTTAGACCGCGACCAAAAGCAGCTGCAACAGCGGCAGAAGCGGCTGATTGGCTGAAAGCAACCGGTCGACGACGAATACTTTCGGTCCTCTCGGAATTGCTGATAGTCTACTAATCAATCAATCAATCAATCAATTAATCAATCAGTCAGTCAGTGAAACAGTCGCTTGTTGCTTTTGCTGCAAAAGGCCGCTCGCCCGTGCCGATGCCCGGCAAATGCATTGAAAGAGAAAGGAGCTTATATCGAGGTGTGTATATAAAAACAAACAAAAAAAATAAAAGCCGTTGCTGGATGCTGTCGTTGCTGTTAGCAGATGTTGCTGTTATTGTGGTTGTTGTTATTGTGGTGGACTTTGCTGTTGTTTTTGTTGTTACCTCACGGTACGCCACCGACTCACAAAGACTGCCTACGAAACGCTCTCGAACACCTGGCACCGACTTCTCTGTAACGTCCGTGATGGCCATACAGCGACCACTCGGAGACGGAGCGCTTCCGCGACAGACAACGCTGGACCTACGAGCAATGGATGTCGACAAAACCAAATATTATATCAATCAAACTTCAGTACGGACAACTGCTAAGGACGCTGCTGCTGCTGAGAGGTGGTGGTGTTGAGAGAAGTTGTTGGGTGAAACGACGACACAGATCAGATAACGACAGAAATCGCAGAAAAGGCGATGATTAATCACCTCGTAATCGCTGGACGATTAGTTGGTTAGTCGGTTGTGCGTACAGCCTCCTGACGTGTGCAGCAGTAGCAGTAGAAGTTAGATAGGCCTCGAGGCAATAAACAACCATATAGATGCGAATGATTGATAGACTTTTATTAGCATAGCCTCGATAATTGAGCAGTTGTTAGTATACGGTAACGTCCGATACTGCAATATCCATGATATTTATAAATATTATGTCCATAATATATATATATATATATATATATATATATATATATATATATATATGTATATATATATATATATATATATATATATATATACATATATATATATATATATATATATATATATATATAAGCAGGCCTCTCGACATAGAGGACCCTTACCAATGCCACGTTGAGGTTTTCTCCTAAGCTTCTGTGGTTTGTGTACTTCAGTGCATCGGTTCATGCAAGCGTCGTCCATGCGTACCTTGGCAAGCCCAACGTGCGCTTTACGAAGTACGATTTTATCTTATCTAGGTTTTAAATGTTCGACATTGTGACACATTTTTAGCTGTATGCCTGTAACGTTTCCCACTGGAGTAGTGGCCGCGTTTGCTTTGCTATGCATTTCTTCCAAGTGTCTACTGAATGACAGCCGGGGGGGACCACTGTTTCTCCCAGATCGAAACATTTATTGACGAGTTGAGTCCAATATTTACTCCCTCAATCTTAATGCATCGATTGTCTGCGGCGTACGATCCACCTCGACTTAATTGTAGTACTTTTGGCTTGGATGTTGATTGTCTGCTGATTTTCTTGGCGCCAATCTGAAACTTCCCATAGATTAAACTGCGGTCGGTTTCGTTTGTTTGCCAGGATATATTGAGTCATCGGCATAAAATGCGTGTATCGCTTTTATATTTCGGAGGGCATCCGTCAAGCTAGCTATATACAGTACGAAGACAATCGTGCTTGCTAAGTCACCCTGGACGACTCTACTTTTCTGTGCTACTGGGCTGTTGACATAATGAGTCTCGTTCTTGATAGGAATGTATTTTTGATTATACATAATTCCTTCTATAGAAGATCAAGTTCAAAGTACTTTAAGGAGTTTGTCTCTTTTAACGCAGTCAAATGCAGTTTTAAAACCAATAAAGGCAGCATATGTCTTATCCTTTTGATCTTAACGGATCTTTACATGGTCTAAACGAAAGGCAACGGCATCCGACGTAAATCGTCCTCTTAGGAATCCATGTTGTTCGCATGGGAAATGCGTTTTACAACAGATGAAGTTGACATCTTATAAGCGACTCTAATTAGTGTGATTGTGGGCTTGTTGGTTGAGTCGGTTGTTTCATCTTTCTTTTGTAAATTAGCCGCAAGAAACGTTTTCTCTGTTCTTCCGTTATTTCACCGCTGCATAAGCACGCGTTATATAACTTGGTAAATGGGTTCAGACATTTTTTTAATATGCCTGAAAGTTTTGTCACTTTAAGGTCCGCATCGTTACCCACAATGCGTGCTACATATTGCTGTATGTCCTTACATGTGTGTGACAAATTAGAACGGCTTACAGAAAACGCTTGGGAAGTCCGTCGGGCACGTCCGTTGGACCCTTAGAACTTTCGGACTCGTGAATTTGTTTGTGTCAGTTGTTGCACGTTGTTCACGATTCGTCACGTGGTCTCTTTGTGAGGAGTCTGTCAGCCATGCATTATTGGGTTCTCTGTGTGGTGTGATAAAAAACTGCTACATCGATGTTGTTTTGGCCCACCTTGAATCCCCGAATCGATATCTTATAAGCTTTATACCGATGATCTAAAACTAAACGGGCCTTCCAATACCGCCCACAAACTAGAAATACGAGGCGCATTTAACGAGGTGATTATATCAGTGCCGAAATGTGGAGTGTTGTGTTTAAAAGGGCCCCATAACACGGGTAAGCTATCTAAATAGCATCCCGGGATCCCGGTGAAACCAGAACTGGATTTTAGCACTCATATCACACAAGTCACGTTATCAACTAATATGTAGAAATGTCTAAGATGTAATATCATATTTCGCTGTTTTATAATAAATGATTGCACAATTTTTATATAAGGCTTTATAGTACTTTGAATGTTCCTTAATTCACCTATTGTTGTGAAGTTTGGCGTTCGTATCAGGCGCTATTTAGACAGACGACAGACATGTTGAAGCAATTGCAAGTGTACATGGCAAATTTCTTCGTCGTGTCATATTAAGGTGTAACATTCCTCCCAATCCCACTGTAATAGGCCAATTTGAGAACTGTAGTCTAGAGCGGATTGTCTTATGTATATTTGTATTTTAAACTAATTAATTGAATCGAACAATATTATCTTAAAAACCTTAAAAGCGGTGACACGATATCGCTAAAACAAGTTTTAAAAAAATCAAGACGAATCGTGTAAATAACATGTCTTCGTGGGCCAGCCAAATCTTAATTGTGGTACCACATGACAGAAATGAATGCGATTCAAGTACTTGCTTAAAGGCCAGACTTTAAAACAATATGCAACTTTTGGCCTATAGAAAGGACACGATTCTCTAAATGGTAAGAATTATTCTAGAGTTACGTACTGTATATGTTCACTTGTATGTTATACGCTTTATTTGAGAGCCGCTACCCGAACCAACCCGAAAGAGATTTTGCTACACTATTGAAAGCGCTAATACTCATTTTTCCCTAAAAATTTTAAATGCCTATACATCGTGTACTTTAATATTAAAAACGTTAGCGCCAATTAAATCTTTCCGAATTCCAAACAGTGACAACAAAAGCGCGTTTTGTCATTAACACAAGCATTATTGGTATTTTACGAAACAGTCTTACATACCATATGTGCAGTGTACGTAGTGACACATAGTGCAAATATGGCTCTGCCTCCACAAGGAAACATAGCCATGGCGGATGGCCGATTCTGTGCATTTAGTAGCGGGCCTCAAGCCAAGCTACCGCTCCAGAACGTGAAAATATTCATTACCGTTGATACTACACTGCTTCACTCTTTTATTACATCATACGATTTTACAGTGCTCATCGATACTATAGCGAGGTAAAGCTTCGCGTGGTTATTGCAGCGTCCGTAAGCGATCTCTTCGTTATTACGATCCAATTCTCCATTGGTTACTACTAGTAGACGTCGATCATTGGCTCACTTGCATCACTGCTCTGGCTCCACTTTTGTTATATTTTTATTTATCTATTTTCTCTGTTATGTGTCGTTGATATGCTACCCAACACGAGTGGATAATTATGATGTAACGTAACGTCAATCAAATTATTAGACAAGTTACATCTAACGAGAGACACGATATATTAAATAGTTTCATAGAAAACGTTCCTAAAGAACCGGTATGCCACAGACCCAGCCAAGCGTGGCAATCTTGGCAACGGTAACCAAATATATATATAAATATATATATAGAAGGTCAACATTTATTAAGAATACTTATATATATATATATATATATATATATATATATATATATATATATATATATATATATATATATATATATATATATATTTTAAATATTAATATCATTACGAGACTGTAGTGATATCGATCGTACTATTGGATATTTTACCCAATCTGGTGTGTAAATAATATATATATATATATATATATATATATATATTCAGATCTACCCCAGAGAAAGCGAGCTTTCGGCGTTCAGGGTATTTTTCTCTTGGTCTGGTTGAAGCGCGCACGCTGTTGGTGTTTTGCGAAGTAATTGTCATTACAGCGCAATTGAACGTGACATACTCCCTGGGTAAGTATGACGCCTGATGCAAGCAGGGGGTATTCCAAGCACAAGTCAACGGACTTTCTATTGATTAATTTGGACTGTTGTTTTTTTCTATCCAGCACGTGGGCGTACACAACTGAACTGAAATACGTCGCATTTATACAGCTACAAAAACTTTGTTCAGTCAACATTCGTATGGACGTCTGACAAGTTTTGTTCTCTACTTGACCAGCCGCGTTATCGAGTCAATAGCCAACGAACAGACGACGGTATCTTATCTTGTCTGATCCAACCAGCTTTCACAGACCCCGGACTAGTCGCATTTCGAAAGGCTCATAACACACAAAGCGTGTGTACGTGCACCCGTACACATATCAATAAATCATTAAACTATAATATATATATATATATATATATATATATATATATATATATATATATTACTCCTCCCTGTTTTACATTCACCATTTTTGTTGTTGTTTTCACTGTTGTCTGTACTGCTACCGTTGTTATCACTATCAACTGGTAATATCAAAACTGTAGGAATTGTAACAGCTCTGTGTTTGCTGACAGCAAAGCTGTCACGACGAGCAACAACAGAGTTGTTGTTGTTGTTGCCTTTGTTGTTGTTGTTGTTGTTGTTGTTTTTGTTGTTATGGTTGCTGCAGTCATATATTATTCGTTGATTTGCCTTTAAAATTAAGTTGTCAACGAGATCAAATCATACGTATGATCTCACAACTTTTGTCATTACGTCCGGTTTTTTTTCCGCGACAGTTACGCGACATTGTGGTTGATGTGATTTTCACTATCGCCGTTGCGGCTACGAATGTCGTATGATGCTGTTTTTATTGCTGCAGGTGCTGCCGTTATTGCTGGGTATACTGCGGTTCTATTGTAACATTGTCATCCTCTTTTACGTTGTTGTTGTTGTTGTTGTTTTTGTTGTTGTTGTTGTTGTTGCTGTTGCTGTTGCTGTTGTTGTTGCTGTTGTTGTTGTTGTTGTTGTTGTTACCGTCATTATTGATGTGGCTCCTGCATTTGTCTCGTTAGCGGCGTCATGATCGCCGCTTGTTTGAATACGTTACCGTCAACGCTACCGCTTCTGACCTTGCTTATAGCGCTCACGATTCGTGATGTTCTAGTTGTCCACCATCATTCCCAACACCACGATTCTCATCATCATCCGGTTATCAATGCTGTCGCCTTTGTGGTTTTCATTGTTACTGTTGTCGTAATAGTAGTAGTAGTAGTTATTGTTGTCGTTGATGATGTTGTTGTTGATATTGTTGTTGTTAAGGTCATGCTTGTTATGGTGGTGAATCGCGTTTTCTCTGCATTTTGGTGTTATTATTGTTACTGTTGTATTATAGTGGTTCTTTTTATTAAAAGTACCATTGTAGCCTGTATGGCCCGTTGTCTTTATTGTGCAAATTTTGGTCATCAACATTGTAATCATGGCTTGTTGCTAGCGTTGCCGTGCTTATTGTTGTTGTTGTTGTTAGTGGTGGTGGTGGTTGTGTTAGTGTTGTTTCTTAGGCTAGCAGCAGCAGGTGCTAACGAGCCTTAACCAATCCGCCGATAGGTGTTTGATGACTGGCGTCACGTCTGTGTTACCATACGTCGTGTGACATCCTCGGTAGTCACGACTCCCCCCCCCCCCCCTCCCCGGATCTATTCAATCAGCTAAGTTGTTATCGATACACAGCGACACTAGTCGACATTACAGCTTTTCTAGCGTACATGACACTGAAGCCGTCGGTTTTACGTCGATACAAACAAACAAAATCCTTTCGGGGCTGACTCTTAGCCAGGATTTAACGTCTATGGGACTACTTTTCGCATTGCTTCGTAGACGGACTACCCCCATAAATACAAATCGGTGCAACGGTGGGGCTCGAACCCGCTCACCTATGTGTCTCATCCAGTCACGCAAGCCACCACGCCGCCGGGCTCGACTTTACGTCGATACAAACGCAGTTCAGATTAAACTGACGATGGTTTCAAGGCTCGCCTAACAGGTTTCAACTGCTCTTATTCTGCTCGCACTCGTTCTACCCAACAGTTGGAAATTGACGCCTATATTGCCCCCCCCCCCCATCCCCTCAGGACCCCCTGAGAGCTCCATTGAAGGGGGTACTGAGGACTGGGTACGGTCGATATTGCCTTATTCTTAAGGCTGCCGAACACGCGAGCCAAAATTCGAATTCCCTAAGCAACACAACGTTTGTCTCTTAAGCTAACGCTATGTGTACGATCTACAAAGACAAAACGCTGTCATAGCAATGCACACAGTGCCAAAGACAATAATTCCCGTCCGTCTACAGCTGTAACGATTTAAGTCTTCAAAGCGTGACCAGACTTACGTATGTTGTTGACCACTAAATCGAAGAAAACAGCGGCATTCAGTGCGGTCAGATATCACGGTCGCGGTTGCTCGAGCACTTGGAAACCACAATACACGATTACTTCTTAACATCACCAATTTCATCAACAAACTTTAGTGCGTAAGATGTAAAAGTCCCTTATTAAATTTAAATAAACATGTTGGCATCAGCTACGTATTGTTTTGCCAGTGTGATCTATTTTACATAGACTGGTGTAGAGAGAGGAAACAGCCAGCCCAGAGAGGAAACCCCGGAAATCCATCTATAGTAGAACATAGATAGAGGCAGAGAAGACTGGAAAACTGACCTGAAACTAACAGTACATTTTTGGATACATACTTTGGAACCCACTGCGCGCACACCTTTTGGGAAGTAGCCGTGTTCAAAAGATTGGAAGCACTCAGAGAGTGGCGGCCCTTCTTCGTTCTTAGAACCAGCTCGTTCTTAGACCGATACATTCGAAGCACACAGCTCCGAAACAATCAAATCGATTCCAGACAGTAGCCTGAAACTCCATCTGTAGTAGAACTTAGACGGAGGTAGCGACGACTTGAAAACTCACTTGAAACTAACAGTATATTTTCGGATACACACTAACTAAGATACACTGGATTATTTAATTAACTGGATTATTGCGGAGCACACAGCTCCGAAACAATCTAGTCAATTCAAGAAAAAATCGACAAAACTTACAGAAAACGTCACAGGACAGAAAGACACGTCAACAAATGTGCTGATGTCTCTGTTACAAAAGCAGCAGCAGCAGCCGCAGCGTAAGAAGCAGTGAAAGACAAATACAAAAAAAACGACGCAGAAAGAAGATAGGAACAAGTGCCCTGGCAACGTGACGACCGCGTGGAAAGTCTGGAAAGGAAAAACGCCAAATGCTCGTAGCGGGCGACAAATCGAAGCTGACAGACATGCAAATACGAACACAGAGCAGAACGGTTCGTGGTTCGCCACCCTCCACCACCAAAACTCAAGGACGGTATGCAAATTAAATTTTGCGTCGCTTTCGGCGTTGTTGTTGTTGTTGTTGTCGTCGGTGGTGGTGGCAGCGGAGGTAGCTATGCCATTGTATTGGACAGACGCAAGCGTGGCCTGTGCGATCGCGGTCCGCCGGGACAACGGGAATTTTCGCTTATCGCCATAAAAACAACAAAAATCTTTCACGCTGCTGCGAGCGCAGCTAGCTGACACGCCGCAGAATGGTGCCGCAGTTATCGTCACTCGTCGTGTCGTTAGAACTTCTAACAAAGACTAACAACTACGCTACGAAAGCTGCTCGCGCAAACAATGAGCGTGAATTTAATTTACCCTCGGCACCTAAATGTGCATGATACGCTTTTCTGGTTGTGCGAACAGCAAGAGTCGTGCGACATTTGCCACGCGCTGGTTTGTTTGTTCGTTTTGTATAGCTTGAGGAAAGTTAGTCACTTTTGGGCACCTGTCTTCTGTGTGGGTGGGTGCTTTTTGCTCGATTTTTAGTAGCTGCAATTTTTCGAGCTGAGATTACTTGCCTCGTTAGATCGGATGACGGATCCAGGAGCGCTCAAGTGGTCAGGATAGCCTCAGTCAAGGAATGCCATAGAAGGTTTTGCGACAGCTGCGGTAGGTCGTCACCAGGGCCAACAGCGTTCACCCTGTCCACGCTGTTCAAATGATAAGATAGCGTAGCGTAGACAGAGGGTAGATTTATCACATGCAGTATAAAATACCAATTTGCATAATTAGTCCATTATGGTACAGTATCAAACGTCGTCTGAATTCAAGTAGAGTTGACTGTTTCCAAGGTGTTTCGGCAAGTCAACTCGGCAGAATGTATAGCAATTCAGATCTTAAACTTGTGCGAGTCTTCTAATTGGTCACAGTGTTCCACTTGAAGTTTGATTCATAGTTCTTCACGGCGTGCCGGCTAAACCGCATCGGTAGATATAGCGGGAAAACCGCATAAACAGCTGTGCAGTGTATTCCGTCAGTAGGTTCCGCCAAACACTCTTCTTTTGCATTTTGCACCTCACAGTGGCCAGCACAGATTCCTTCTGGTATTCCCTTAGACTTCTCCTGCTTGTAGGCATATAGCAAATCGCTATGCGCAGGGGGCATTAAACACACAGGCTTACTTATCTCAGGGCTACACATTTAAATGTTTCAGGCATCCGTGTATAGAGAATATCTAGCTGACTAGCTTCACCCATGGCGTTTGACCTTGAGCAGCTGTAGTCCTAATTACTTTTCTTAATGGTTGCGCTTGTATTCTTTAACCGTGTCACGCCTTTTGAAGTGAACGGTCAGCAAGTCTGGCGGGGGTAGAGGGATGCTTTGGTTAAACGCGTTAAACACGTCAAAACAACTTACTGAACAGGCTCAGCTTATCATACCTTTGTCAACGATTATGGCAGTAGAGGTCGTTGTCACGACTTAAGTTTTCTGCGCAGCGCACTACCTACCTTTCTATAGCTAGGCGTTCCGCTGCTCTGTCGTGGTTTTTGGTCTTTTTGTTGATGTTAGTCGGATTACACCAAGCTAAGTTGATTATTTGGCATCGCCTTGCATTCGGGAGGTCGTGGGTTCAAGTCCAGCGCTGGACATGCATAGGTAAATAGGTTTTCATAGTTTCCAATTATTATTATTATTATTATTATTATTATCTTTGGCCAGCAGATGAAAACCTGAAGCCATGCTAGGCGCAATTGTTTACGCGGACAATGCAGAAAGTCCTCGGATCATAGACGTCATCAGTTTACGACGAAGTGTTCCCGCTCGTCGTTTTGATGTTGTCTGCGCTGACAACAAGCTAGATTTGCTACAGTCTGGGAATACAGGCTTAGGTTGCGTTGGAGATGTTCTCCCGAACGGCGATGATCATACTCCTCCATTTTTAACAACATGACTATTGCTTATCTTAGGCAGCACCTCAGGCAAGCGGGATTATTAGAGTCGCCTACTTGAAACCAAACCAAAAGAACTGAGATTTCAGCATGCCGGTACAAGTCAAGACCACCATATTCGCTAATAGCGTTGCTGAGCGTGCTTTTTATGAATGGACTATGTCACATTATTAAATACAATTGTTATTTTACAATAATAGGTCATTGTAAATACATCCCTTTACCTGGTAATAAAGGCGTTCTCATGTCACAGTTAAAATTCAGAACCAACCTCTCTTTTTTTTTCTATTTTCTTGACGTCCTGCCCACCCTATGATGCATCTAACAGTTGTTGGTAACCCATTGAATGCTAGTAGCAGGTAGGGCGTGATCGTTTCCTCAGCTCTTTAGCCGCCAACGGCTCCTTTATTTTTGACTCGACTGTGATGGAACTTAATTGTTTCGAGATCGTCGACGGAAACTGCAATCAGTCTCAGGAACCGCGGGCTCAACTTGGCAAGACTTTATTTTAAAACGCATTTTCGACTCTCATAATGGACTAAGATGCCTGCTGCACCCATCGGCGTCGGGTTTTTCGAACTGGACTCATTCGGGCTTTCTCCAGCAGCAACAGCAGGACAATGTGCTAAATAACCAGGTCCTGCAGAAGCAATCACCAAAACCAGGTCTTGAATAGTCGGGCGATAATCGGCCTTCATGGTTGCCGTGGCAACGCCCCGAAGGGTTCGAACGAATGTTAGCCGCCGAAAGTTGGTTTTAGGATACACCTGCTCTAGCATGGTGACGCATGACGGGTCAAGGCGAGCCCGAGTATCCCGAGGTTGCCCGAACCGAGCGTAATCCAGCAAAAAGCATACGCAATGGTCGCACTTCATACTGAAGGCCATAGCGGCAGCAATAATAACGGCAAACCTTCTAATCAAACTACGGACTATTAGCTTAGCGCGCTCCTAATCAACATCAATAAGTATGGTTCGTTGGTTTTGGTGCGCAAAATACCAAATGCAGCTTACACACATGACATCGTGTTCGCTTGCCTCATATTCTGCAGTGTAAACGACTGTCTACGGCGGTACCGTAATGTTTACTAATTATTACATAATAAAATGATCAGATAGTGAAACCAGTTGACACCCACCCACCCACACCCACACCAATCACAAAGATCGCGTGCACACGTTTCTAGGTAGTATAATATGGGTATATAGGTCGGATAACCTATTACAACACTGCACAACGTCCGCGTCCTTGCTCCGTAGTATTTCAGATGTGTGATTTGTGAGAGGACGCGCCAGTGCATCTCGGGGCGATCTAGGGTCGCGCGAACAGAAGTTTTGGCCAACACATGTCAATCAATGGTAATGGTGGTGGTGTTGGCGTTGTCGTGATGTTTTGTGTACTCACTCTGTTTCGTTTGATCAGTCATAACGCGTGCCGCGTCGCGATTTTGTCGTCCGCATTGTCGTTGCTATCATCAACGAGGTGTCGCGTTGAGAAACCGACCCATCGTCGAAACGTGCATGTCCGTACGAGCGAACGCTGGCGCTCGCTTTCCGTACGCGATTGCATGCGGCACCACCGGTATCGCACAGCCAGTGACTGTCGTTCGCGTTAACCAGCACCAATTCCAGACATTGCGTGACCGCAACACCAGCATAAACTGTTCCACTGGGTCACGTTTGACTAAGCGCACGCGGAGCGCCCTGCTGTGCTACCGCTGACAACAGCTGGCGCCAGGCGTTATTGTTGTTGCTGCCGCGCACGTGATCATTTTGGGCCGCTTTTTGCCAGCGCAAGCAGCATGGTCGCGTCGCGTCACGCAAACACAGAAATCGTCTCGGCTCGTAACGGTAACGGAACAACTCGCAGCTGAATGTTGTCGCAAGCGCAAACTTGCGTAGGTGCTTGCAACAACGAGTCAACGCGCACTGCCAGACAGACTGACTAGCAGTGTCTGGTTCGTACGCGAATTGTTGTTTCGCGACAAAAATCTAGATCGTACCTAGAGAACAAAAACAGTCAACTAGTTGGTAGCAATAAGAGTTACTGGTTGCCTGAGATATCGTTTATGTGCTCTTTAAATGTATCGTAACTTGAACTCAAATCTTAAGCAAGCCTTAATCTGCAAAAGTGCACTGAAAGGATAAGTGTCGCGCCGAGATCGGTCCGCGAGTCGCCGGCCATCTTCGCTATTTCGTCACGTAGATTTATATATGTACATACCTTTTTGTTAATATTACAAGTTTTATCAATGCGGTGTAGGTATTGCTAGAAACAGACATCGTGGCCCATTAATAGTTGCGCGAGTGCAAGTCGTGTTTAAGGCATTAAAGACCATTTTGGAGATTTGGCAGTATTGATTTTGTCCACTATCTAGGTTGGCCCGGCTGGAGTTCTTGCTGGTTCCATTTGCTTAGGGTATTTTTGCTGCTCATAAGTGCTCCCTTTGTTCGTGCGGTAATTCAAGGGGCTTCTTGAAGCCGTTGAAACCAGTTATTTTACTGCTAGGTTCCAAGGAATCTATCTAATGAAGTCTGGAGCCGGAGGGATTTTTGCAGCTCCACAGAGGTTTTGACATATGTTTGCTACAAAGAGCACACAAAAGCTGTTCCTGCGAGAGAAGCATAATGAGAGAACTTTATCCAAAATCACGCCCAATTACTTAGTCAAGGCGTCGATATTACTTGGCGCTCTTTCAGACAACCTAGAGGAAGCTTTAGGCCGTTTACAATAACTGCTTTCGTTTCTCTATGAAGCCAATTAAGATGTGGAGCGTGCGGAGGTGTTAACAACGAGGTGGCTTTAACAATGATTGCGGGGGTGCATCACAAATCTTAGAGGTTAATTATTTAAAATAAAAACAAAACAAGATTAACGTTTTCACTGTTTTCAGGTTATTTCGTGACAGCCGATAGCATCTATAATAGAAGCCACGTTCCCTCTGCAAACAGCCAATAACATAGTCTGCCTCAGAAACATCGCTTCGCGTTGATCGTCCGTAAGATCCTGCCTAAGTTCTGTAAAACATCTTAAAAACTTTGCGGTGACACACTTAACAATCAGAGAACCAAGTGTCTCCGAAGCAATAGGCGTGTGGTGACTCTTTGACAGCTCGAAATACTTTCTTCGCTTTCCAGAATCTGCGTGGTCTGCAACCCAACACTCGGCAGATTGTGAATGGGTCGGATTATTTTTTTAAATAATAATGAATAATATTATTTATTATGTCTAAGAACAACACAATTTAGTGGTGTGAATGTGTATCCTCATTATTCTGTGTTTTCCTCTAATTATTATTATTACTATTAATAACGGTTTATTATTAATACGTACAATGGCGAATTTATTAAATATATAACATCAATAATAATAAGTATTAATACAAATATTTTTTTGTGGCATGTTAACCAATGTTACAGTTGTGAGATCTGATCTGAGCAATCCTTTTAAATGATTAATTTATTCCATACTGCTTAAAATAGACGCTGCTCCCCTGCAAATGACCAAAGACAACGTTTGCCTCAAGAATTGATCCTCTCTTCGATCGCTCGTGACCTCCTGAATTTGTTTACTTGATTCTGTGAGGAATACTTGGGTTCTCTTAGCGATTGTTTCTAGTATCCTTAGAGCGATAGGCACAAAGGGATATTTTGTTATCAGCCCAGTGTATTTGTTTCTTTTTCTGGCTTCTGCGTGCTTCGCTACCCACCCGACTCAACTGAGTTGTGCTGTAAGTAGGAGGCTGCGGTTGTGTCGTGCACACAACCGCTGAATTCTAAGCAAACAATTTTTTCAGGTGACTATAATGCAGTAGTCGCTCAATCAAGTCTTTGCAAACGGACACAAAACTTTTCGGTTCAAGTGTAGATTGTATACCGGTGTCCCTAACAGACCACGCTGTTTGGCTCAGCATGTCTGGATGATCTACTGGTGCTCTTCGGGCAACTAAGTGGATATAGGCTACTGGAATCTATTATATCGTCACACAATTTGCACAAAAATAGCTTGCAGACAAGAGCGCCGATCCTAAGTGCTGAAATCGTACGGCAAAGGTTGAGATCCAGCATGGCGCCGAGTCGAGGCGAAAGTAAGGCTTTAAGCCAACACTCATTGAGAGTATCCTCTCCCGCTAAGAACACGGCGCGGTCTCTAATCTCTCTGCTCTTTTTTGGCTTTTGGGCTCATCCAGATTATACTGGTCGAGGTGCTCTTCTAAAGGGCCCGGATGTAGCATAGTTCTGACAGTGCCTCGTGCTTTATTGGTTTTATGCCTTATTTGTGGTCGAACGGCTTTCTTCACCAACAAGGCTGCCACCGGATCGAACAAGTGAAGCAGCGAAGCTGGCAGGCGATAGGTCAATATCTCATCTAATTCTCAAACCACCTTCACGTATCGGAAGACTTGCCCTCTGCCAGGTGTTCTCTTATAAAAGGACGTTCAGGACTTCAACAAGTATGTTTCTGCTGACGCCACCATGGGCGATTAGTATTTCAGAGCAAAACAAGGCAGAGCATGTACGCAGTACATAGTTAGATCTTGACGACCCCAAGCTGTATCTCCCAATTCAACGTGCAGCCTGAAAATGCATGTTTGTCAGTCGTGGACGGATTTTGGTTTGAAAGCCTCTTTATTCATAGAGAGTGCATATGAATTGCCGTCTCGCCTCACAGAGACTCCCCTCCCAATAATAAATTATTAATATTACTAATACGGCATCCTATTATAACGGGAAGATGAATTCTACATTCGCTAGACATGTCGCACATCGTAATCCAAGTTGGAACTGCGTGTGCTACAATAACCCCTGACAGCACGCCGACTGGTGACCTGTCACCTGGCGACATCCCGCGTTATTTGCTTGCCGTAGTACTAATGCTAATAACACAAAAAGAGCCAATTTGACATCCCGTAAAGATAACGTTTTTAAGCAAACATTTGGTTTAGCTTCGATCGAAATAGATAAGTAGATTCTACTCATTGACCGTATCGCTTTTGCATGAAACATTTTAGTTTGTTAATGCAGGACGAGCGATTAGAAACGCCTTGCTCGTACACAGCCATATCTAATTTCCCATAGAGTTCCATGAACTTTTGAATCGTAAAAGCCACTTACGCCTTGAAATCTCCATGACTTTAGCGATCAATACCAAGCAATTTATATTTTTGGATTTTAATGAAATTTGACTCAAATATAGCAATCGAGTAAATTATTCTTATTTGCATCTTTCCGTCAACGAAAAGTTCTAGTGTGCTTAAACAAAAACGAAATATCAATCTTGCGTTATTTCTATAAAATTTGGAAAAATATATGACCAATTAAATCAACCACGCCGAGACTGGGAGCGGGATCTCAAGGGTAAAGCTCCACCAGTAAGCGAGGTCTGGTACTATATGGTAATAATGATTTTAACTATCATCGGCATTATCCTTACATATATTATCATTATTGAACAAAAGCAAGCAAAGTGAATTTGAAATCCCACGTATGACTAAAAGAAGTGACAGAAAATCAGCACAAGCAAAAATGCCTGAGAAAACGGCAGAGGAAATGGCTCACTGTGCCAAGAATAGACCGTCGTCTTTAGAATTTGCGCTATGAGATAAAGAAATAAAACATGCATGTCACGCCTACGGTACCAATAGCACTAATCGGCAAAACTATACGGCTGCGGCTACTTCATATGCCAGCTATAGGACGGAAGCTTCCGGCAAAACTTTTTCTGGTATTTGATACAAGGTATTTTCCTGCGCGTAAAGGTCTATTGGCAGCGCGCTTGGTTTGTCACGAATGCCACGAGCCTCGTTGTTTGTAACGACCGAAGTCGAAACGACAAGGCCCGGCAATGAAAGCAACAACGTTTCGTCTGCGCTATACAGAACGTTCCCACGCATAAAGTTTAGATTTCTGTTAGCCGCAACGCATATACATATACAGGCTAGTATTAATTAACACAACAATTATATATATATATATATATATATATATATATATATATATATATATATATATATATATATACCACGCGTTAGCTACGGGACATCGCCCGTGTCACGTCTCTACTAAATTCTGTGCTGTTATTTAGCTCGTAGATTGCCGTTGCCCTATCCTGTTGATGATGTTTGCACCTTTTTTTCGTCAGTTTAATTTAAGCACTTTGAAGTTCAGTGCGAACTGATTATATGTTCTGTCAACGATAAGCTGCTGCCCAACGACCGCCGCAAAACAACACACGTCTACTAACATCGTTGTGATGTTTTGCAATCGTATGCTATGCAAGAAGAACAAGGCGGTCTACAAACTAACTATTCAGCAGTTTATCTCGCGTCCTAAGCGCGGCAAGGCGGTCCTAAACTAACTATTCAGCAAACGTCTCGCCCAGCACTCGATAAGCACAGCTGTAAGCGTGCGAAGCTATTTGCAGAGATTTGTTGTCGACGATTACCAAACGAGCCACAACAGAGCGTTTATTCCCGCATCTCTTCATGCGCGCCAAATCAAGCAGAAAGTAATCTTACATTGGTTATTGCGTTAGGACGCAATTGTTGAAGGACGGTGCCGTGTCCGATCCATATTTAGGGTCGTCGACTAGCGCACCTTATTTGATTAGTAGTCAGATTTTTGTAAAATAAAGTAATCCGATTTTTGTGAAATAAAGTAGTCACATTTTGGACTGTATACAAGTAGCCGCCAGCTATAGCGGACCGGGTACGGTGGCAGACGCGCTCATTGGAGGCGATGCAGTTGTGGTACCAAATCAAACTTCTTTGTTGCTGTGGCAGTGGGCAGTAACCGCTTCGCTCGATGCTCGCTGACCATGGTTGTCCGCTTAGGTGAAAATTGTGAAAAAATCCCCCCCTCTCCCGCGCAATAATATTTCGCCCCTAATGGAAGCTGGCAGTGTCTCTTAGAAGGAGGAGGAGTAGTTAACTAAGTTTTGTAAGCAATTATCCCAATGTTACTCTACAAAATGCGTAAATAAAATCGATTATGTGGATTGCCATTTTTTTTTTCATTTTATATTGCGTATTGTTATTATTCTAATATTCCATATTTGTGTAACTTTGCTTTGTTAGCATTTTGGAGTGGACAATTGTCTCCGAGCGAACGTGTCACAGATCACAGGTTGGCTAAACTAGGGGTTAGTCCGGTTCAACAATGTGCCTCGAACAAACGCTGCATTTGCTCATTCAATCAATGTCGAGCGACCGTCTCTGATGCAAGAATTCGGATGCTCTCGAGTATCCGTCAAAGCATTAAGGCCTCTACCGCGTGCTTAATCGGCCGAATCAGCTTGAGTGTGAAAGGGGCTGCAGTTCCATAATCTAGAACGCCAACGGACAACATTCGTGCGGATAATCAACGCTAGAGTATTCCCTGCACTGGTTAGCCTCAGCTAACCTGGAGGCGCGACTTGGTCGATCCGCACCTGCACCGAGCATCGAAGGGGCAAATGAGTCCGCTACAGCTGCGTTCCAAACAAGCATGCGGCCATATTTTATATTATAATTATTCTAATTCGACAAACTTAATATTTGGAACAACTATATAGGCAAATTCTAATAGGTTGACACCTGCCAAATCCACCTTGCCGCTTCGGTGCATATATAAATATATATATATATAAATATATATATATATATATATATATATAAGCAAGATGCTGACGGCTATTTTTTATTAATGCTATATATGTTAATAATGTTTAAGCCATATAAGTAACCCTTGGTTATGTACACAGAAATATATGTTTATCTCAGTGCCATCTAAGTTTACGCGTTTGGAGAATTCTAGAGAATCTCAGCAAACTTTGCACCAATATAAGTATCTTCACTTGGACGTTCCTATTCGTAAATCTGAACTAATATATTAAAAAGATAAACTTGTGTATTTGTTTTTGTTGGCAGGCATCATAATTTGTTTTTGGTAACAATGTTTATCGCTTTGCCCAGTGTTTGTTTAAATCTCTGTGAATGCACAAGATGTTGCCTGATACTGTTCCGTGGTAAAGGAGCCAGACCAAACACGTTTTGTGCATGTCAAAAATTGCACATTAAATATGCTAATCTAGCACAGATTAATTGCGCATGTATTGTATGTATATAGCGCAATAATATTTGTATTTGTCAGTAGTCAAAGCCTTGTTCATATACCACACCGTGTGAGCATCATTATATCTACCTATACGTCGGCAGAACGTAACGCAGATTACAAGCCATTACTATTCAGATCATCTAGATGTGTTTTGTTGGCCGTTTACCGTTTCGAGTGTTGCTGGGGCAGTGATGCTGTTCGCGGGTTGTTGACGTGTCCAACCTTGGCCGTTACCTTTACCATACAGTCTAGTCAAGTATGTAAACAAGATTTGTTGACGCCACTATATATATATTTATTTATATAGCGCACTCACGCACGCTCACAGATGCGGGGTATCGGCGTGTGGTGATGTTTAAGCTATCAGCTAGATAGATATTAGAACGGCCGGCAGTCCGTTGTTGCTTTTTGTCTGCAACACGGGCTCTGGGGGGGAGGGGGTGCGTCACGATTGCACGATGCTACACAAGGTCCGCGCGTCCGTGCGTCCGTCCGCCTGTCCGTAGGTCCGCTTCGATTATGATCGACTACCCCCGCCATCTTCGTCCGCCGGAGGAGTACCCCTTCACCTATTTCGTGCCCCTCTTCATCATGGCCCCCGTCCACTGTGTCACACATCGCCACTACACAGCCTCCACCAGTTCTCCACTAGCAGTACTGCCGTAGGCAGTAGCTGCGTGTCCTTCAGCCACTTTACCAGCCACTGTTACGTATTGCTTTGTTCAAGAGTAATGACGCCATCATCAGCGTCAACAACAACAAGAACAATAACTGTAACAGCAGCAGCAACAACAACAACAACAACAACAGCAGCAGCAACAACAACAACAACAACAACAACAACACCAGCAGCAGCAGCAGCAGCAACAACAACAACAACAACAATATCAGCAACAGCAACAACAACAACAAAAGCTGCCGCGGCCGTGCTGAGACGGCAGAAGCAAGCAGAAGTCAACACAAGCGATCTGTGTGCGGGTAAAAATCACAGACCCAAAATTTACCCACAAATCTGACATAACACAGGCGGGCTAGTGCACCCCCCCCCCCCCCCTCGTGTATAATGCATGTTATAATATTAACAAGAATAAGACCAACGACAACAACCACTACTGCTATAACAACCGCAGTTGTTATAGTAGTAGTTCAGCATAGTACTTCAACAACAACAACAACAACAACAAGCACGTCTACATCAATTACCAGTAGACAGTACGAGCATAAAAAACAGCCATTTCGGCTACTGTTGCTAGTACAGAGTGATAACGTCAACGATAGTAATAATAGTAATAATGTTAGCCACACATTTTACGCTTCTACTACGCCTACTACTACTACTATAAAAACAACAATGTAAACTGCAGCTTTGATAAAACACCGATGTTAATGACAACAACAGTAGTAAGAACGTCAATAAAATAACAAACATTTCAACAACAAGTATAACGTAAACAGCAACAACAACAACAACAGGTACAGCAGCAGGGCACAACAATAAGCGCTACGACCCCATAACGGCCCGCGTATATATATAACCGTTGTGGTAGGTGACCGGCGTTCGCACGGGACCCTGAATATTGTGAGCAGTGTTGGCAGGCTTGACTCTTTTGTGAAATATGGCCGCTGTTGATAGCTGCCAACAGTATACAAATCTTATTGTTTTCAACCACTGTTTTGCTTTTTTCAGTACGCTTGGTTTCGAAATTATATATATATATATATATATATATATATATATATATATGGATATTATATATATATATATATATATACACTTGCCCAGGCATTGCTCACATCTCGCCGTATCGCAGTGAAACCTGTACAGTCAGTATATTGACTCCGAGACTCTTCGTTTAAGCTGGCATTTTCCTTCATTGAAAAACTTTGCAGAAGCTCTCAGAGTGAGGGCTTTAGCTGATCACCGAAACGGGGCGTATTATTCACTTGATATGTATACCTAAATACAAATGTCACCCTTTTATATCAGGGGTGCTTAGAGCGGCAGATATTCTGCTATATTAAGGGTCGTTTCCTCAATAGCACTCGTGGTAGCATGGTACAGACTGAACTGCGCGCAATTCACACATAAAGACGTAATATCGCCCTGTTACGGAACGTAGTAGATGGTCGCGGTTCGTGATAAACCTTTCCAGCCAGAGCGAGGCTCAAGCTGTGCTTCAGTAGGCATACTAGAAAAAGTAGGGTGAAGGCGGTTGCCTTAACCATGGTGTTGACGAATCTCCGACAAATCGACCTTAATTAGAATATTTATGCTTCTCCTCCGTCCTTTCCTCAGTACAATAGATGCGATTCGCTGGCTAGAAATAAAAACTAAAGAAAAACTTTACGTCACTGTGGCAATAAACAGCTTTTGAAAACAAACAAAGAATTACTTCAAACACAGCACCTGATAAAATATACCACTGTAACAAGACATGTGAGTCTAGATTCCCGCTTTTCCTCTTTTGCTGCTGCTGGTCACAACGCTCCTGAGATAAAGCACTTGAGTTAACGCCGCTGGAGCTAAAAACAAATCCAATTATATTCAAGGCAAGTTTGCCAAATTAAATGTCTAAAATCGCCTGAACGACAGGCAACAACGACTAGGGAGCCAGCTGAATACGAACCCATTTCATTGGCTAGCCAAGAGTATTTGCAACAGCAGCAACAAACAAACAACAACAACAGCAGCAGCAACATCAACAGCAGCAACAACAACAGCAACAACAACAACAACAACAAGCTGAATACAAAATGTCAATGGTCTCCTCTTTGGATTTGTTTTCGTGTACTCAGATGTCATATGCGATATAACGAAAGTACTATAGTAGTGTTCGCGTTAATGGATTCCAACAGCAATAAGCTACATAACGAGGTCACAAGTGCTTTAGATATACATCCGTGCTCAGCAGCAACATGGTGTAATGGTATCTATTGAGTTAGTGTCGCACTCGGCTGTATATATCCCTTAAACTGGCTTTAAAATACGCCCATCCACCTCAGCACGTATCGGTTCCTCGTTTCTCAAATGCTATTCATAGCTTTTATCAGAGCAGAATATTTTTTGCCGTAGAAGAAAACCCTAATAGATAGAGATACTCATACGTTCGACCTCACTAACGAAAAATTAATTATGTTACCTTAGATTACTTATACGTATTTCTGAACGAGTATAATATACTTCGGATATTCATAAGAGTGGATAACATACAAGAATCAGTGGTAGCTATCGAAGGCCGTCGCGTAGATCTTGATCGACATTTTGGGGTCTGTATCACCTGAAAGGATTTGTTTTCCGTTAAGCAGTTTGAGTCTACAGAGACCTATAAGCACACCTGCGGACTATATGGGTCAACGCCAAGATAGCACTTAGCATCGCATCAGGCTGAGTACTGCATAAGCTTCTATCAGGTTAGAGTTTTCGAGGCGAAGCTATTGGGGAATTATGCTCACGTAACAGTGCATAGAAAGCTCCGTACCCACGAGATGATTCACTATACTGTAACATGAAATTTGGCATATAGTATATGCATATATATATATATATATATTGCATACGGTATGCTAAATTTTATGTTACAGTATAGTGAAATCTTTCGAGGATTTTAAGCTCTTTATGCATATGGGTATATATATATATATATATATATATATATATATATAGTCTAGTCTGAAAATGATCACGTTGACTTACACAAGAATAAAAGCGTTTCTCTCTCTCTCTCTCTCTCTCTATATATATATATATATATATATATATATATGTGTATATGGATTACCTATTATTTTCACGTTCTCGCACACGTTTAGCCACACTACAACGCCGCCAACGCCGCTGCTCTGTGCTGACTTATAGCGTTTCTCGGGAAAAAAACCTTAGAGAGACGCAAAGTTTGCTTATTTGCACGCTAGCGCAGGGCATGTCTTGCTGCAAAGCAAAGTGTCGCGCTGGCCAGCCGACGACGAAGACGGCAAGGGACCGCACACCTGCCAGGAACAGCCAAGAATGTCCTGCGACAGGCAGGACAGCTATTATTGCGTCCTTTCGCTGGACCGGTACTTTGCCGTGTCGTCGTTCTTTACGGAAATTGCGTTTACGCCGAGACGCCGGTGGTGAACGTCGGTTGAACTTCGCGTCAGCATGAGCATCAGTGGCAGCTATAGTAAGTATATGCGCGCTCGCGTTAGAATCTGGCTGGAGATCTTTGGCGCACCCGGCGCAGCGGGACCACGCGGCAAATGCCTGCGCGCCCGGGGATGTCACTATGGCTCGTTCTAGGGACACGTATTGAACTGAAGGCCCACCCATGTGGAACTTCAGCCACCACGCTCAACGCGCCGAGCTCCGATCCGGTGCAATGAAGCTAACGGTAACAGTAGCAATATCGACAAAGAAGAAACCAGTGCAACATTTGTATATCCTCCATATACACACTTAGTTAGTCGCATGCATACAGGCAACCAAGTCTCGCATGGTGGACATTTGACCAGATTCGTTCTGCCTACGAAAACCTACGTGACTAAATACCCCAGAACTGCTACACCTGTTAATAATTGTATCTTATTAATTATGGTTTATTAGCACCCTGCTTAGGTAAACTATAAGCGCAAACAGTAAACAAAACGAGTTTTTATTTCACATCACTGCACCTTCTGCCGTCTTGGTAGTTCTGTTATCGACTGTAGGGCTGGGCATGCTGCGGCGTGGCCTCTGTCGTACTGGCCTAAGTACCTTGCGCACCTACAACACTCCTAAGAATCGTGGAATACTTTCGTGTTGCATGCCATGTAATGAAATCCGGGGGGTGCTCCTGCGAAGTCCAGGTGTGCATGTTCGGCACACGCAAGGAAGTGCTCTGCTTCTTGGGCCCAGTCTTTCCCGAGCGTCACTTTGTCTTCGATCCACGACCCCTAATGTTGTCGTCATCACAGCCATTTGCATCAGTTGCCCCTGCGCCCTTCCACTGGCTGTCACACACAGTGGTGCCGTCGTTAGTATAAGCAAAAGCCGAAGTGCCGCAGCTTCTTTGGCATTACCACAGAAAAATAGCTGGATCGACTCGCCCAGCGAGCAAGCGTCCACTGAGTTTTCTGTGGCTGTGCCATGACATTTTGATTTAGGGTCTTACAACTAGCGGCGAAGTGGTTAACAACACTTGTAGCACTGAGCAGCACAGAAGGTTCATGGAATAGTCTCACGACTACATGTTGCTTTAGCTTCCGACACACTTCCACCAGGAAGCTGTTGCCGAAGAATGTCAAGATAGTGTGCGTCTGCATATCTGTAAGACGATTTATTCTGTGAGACTATAGTACCGATAGAATTGCCGATTCCGAGATAGCAGTTTGAATCCGGGTTGATGATCTTGCCTTACGCCGTGTTCCGAGGCGACCCTTCCGCTAGCTCCGATGGCTAATTTCGAGGACGAACTTAATATAGTGCTGGAGAAGGAAGACGACACAGCAACCTCATTCCCAACCTCACTCACATGGCTATAAGTGACGCTGCTCGGTTGTCTTATTTTTCCAGCAGTATATTGAGTTCGTCGTCTTTCGTGAAGGGAGACTCCTCCATATTCCCCGGACGGCCTTTGCGATATCGTCATAGATTTCAATAAATCTTAGGGGCGTGATCAGCGGCGAAGAAAACTACAGCTCTCTGGCTTACAAAGGTTACTCTTGGCAGTTCAACCACCTTTGGGGCAAGCGTTCGCCTATGCCAAGACACCGTGCTATGTTCCGAATCATTCGGGAGTTCCTTAACGTGCATCCTCCATTCTAGCGGAAGGTGGATTCTGTCTCTCCTTTGCTGACACAAACCTTTGCTGCGAGCATTACTTAACCTCAAGTAGCCCACAGCTCGTCTTTGACCGACAAGTCCATCAGCATCTTTACAACGAAATAAAGTATAATTAAAAGCTTGTCTTACGTATATTGGCTGGCGTCGGATTTTTTTATAATACCGCAAATTGCAACACTAATGTGGTTCTCCCTGATCGTTCAGGATTTTAAGTTGTCTTTTCTGCTTTGCTTTTTATACCCAATATAAAATCGGTGGAGAAGACCGTATCAGCAGCAGTGATAGCACTTATTAAAGGCGTGACGGCTAGAAGTAGAACTGCTGGGTAATATAACGTACCGCTTGCTACTGTTGTACCCATATAGAAAACAGTACATTGGCAGCACAATAGTTACACGTTATATATATACGAAAGAACGAGGACAAGGGGTGAGCGAGAGAGAGAGAGAGTATGGAAAGAAGGCAAGTCTTGCAAAAGCGTAAGAAGGGGCCAAAACAATGGTTAGGTCAAGTAGAGCAGACGAAAGCGCCCACGAAGCGTAGGTCCATTGTGCATCAGTGAGAGATAGCATAGTTGAAGAGAAGTGAAAGCAACAGACGTGAAGGTAGCCAGATACTACGGGAACATACTAGTAGGAGAAAGCCGGAGATAAAGGCTCTACGAGATGACAAGTATTCGGAAAAAGAAGGAGAGAGAGAGAGAGGGTCAGGGTGCATATAAGTAGGCAGGGACAAAAGGGCAAAGAGGGCAAACCTAAACACGAATACGTGCATACATACATTCTCGCACATGATGACACTTCCGTACGTGCATTCATCTACCGCCGCTACCTGGCACCCACATCCACTGATGGGACCATCGCTGGAAAGAGGAGATATCAGGGCGATACATTTCCATTTGACTCTCTGAAAAGGACGCCCCATCGGTTGGGCCGGCCCACCGTCACCCCCCGGGGGTCGGACACATTTGGCTTCCCCCCGATTCGTGTTCGGTTCCGTCGCCGTCATCGCGCCCGGGCCCGTACGTCGTATGTATTTGGCGCCGTATCGGCCGTCTTCCATTCCATCGTATGGTGGCGCCTGTTCTCTCGTTGTCGCATGCATGCTTCTGCTACAGCTTATCCGGCGCCACTAGTGATGCTTTGCTACGCGCCGCAGAGTACGTACCCGTCGACATACGTCGACTATACGTCGCTGTGGCAACAGCAGCAGCATCAGCAGTAGTAGTAGTAGTAGTAGTAGTGGTAGTGGCAGCAGTAAAGGGCATGAGGGGTGACAACATAGGTTAGTCTTGGCTAACGCGGTTGTGAGGGGGGGGGGGGGCGTTGAGGGTATGTCCGGCACGAATACCGACCGCGACATGCAATGGCAATGGGCTTGCGGACAGACAACCAGACAACCTGGGACACAAACAGGCAGGCAAACAGGCATTCATCTCCCAATCTTCTCGCTATGTCGATGCTACGCTTTCTCTCCGGATCTCTCTCCGTATCTATATATTCCTCTCTCGCTCCCTCTGTCTCCCCCCTATATATCTCTAGGTCCTTATCTCTTCTCTATATCGTATCTCTTCAATTCTCTCCGCCGCCCGTATCGGTATACGGTATATCCGTATTGCGTACGACAATAGCATAGAGGATTAGAAAGCCAGCGGAGAGTGGTGCCCTTTAGGGTGGCGCGGCGCCCATCAGCCAATATGAAGTTCTCACGCATGATACCGATCCGTTCCAACGATAATCAATGAAGCAGAAGGTGAGTCCGAAGCGCGCGCCTGCGAGCCACTGAGTACACGAGCGGGCGTGACGCACATGGGCCACAGCGAGACACACAAAGGGAACGCCGACGAAGCACGACGTGCCTCGTGCACGACGACAACAACAACAGAAACAACAATGACGAGGAGGAGACGAAGCACTCCGCTCTGAATCGGAACGACCCACCATCATTTGCTTTCCTCTTCAATTTGTCTTTTCTGTTCTCTCTCGTCTTCTAAAGATTTATCTTTCTATCTTATATATATATATATATATATATATATATCGTATATATATATATATATATATATATATATATGGGGCTTAAGCCATCCCACCTTCTCTCGCTCTGTGTTTCTTCTCTGTGTCAAGGTGTCTCTCGTTGACCCAGTTCAGTTTAAACCATTTAAGAAAAAAGGCAAAATTTTTGTTTGCAGCTGCCTACTTCGGTGGACGGCAACCCGGTAATAAGGACGCCACGGCGAAATGAAAAACAAAATAGCTGACAATGAGCAAAAAATTACAGAGAGCAAAGAGATGATTAGCACAAATGTTGTCTTGTGTAGACGATTTGTCGGCCTTTATTATATAATACCGACACTCACTAAAACCATAATTCGTCTCGTTTTGGGACACATCTTGTGCATGTCGCTGCGATGGACATAAATGCACCAAAACAAGAGCATTACATGATTTCCCAAAAATTCTTCCCAATTGTTAAAGTCTGGACGAATGCTTAGAAATATTAAGTTACTTTTCAAGGAACACCTTATTCATACCGCGGTATTGAGCAAGACACACAGCAGAAAAGCGTCATAGCAGTTATAGCGTCATGTTTTGTAGTTTTGTTTTCTAAAGAAAGTTAATTAAAGTCACAATTTTCTCCGATACCCTCGCTCTTGTCTATTGCTGACTATTGTACCTAACCTGCCTGGCTGTGAACTCTGCTCTACAATCCCACTTCGTTCACCAACTGTTTAACCCATCTTCTATTTGTGACTTCTTAAATCCTAATACTAAATCCTAGCGTACTTTGAACTTCCATTTTTATACATTTTGACATCTTCGTGCCCCCTTAAGAAACTCCCTGGCGCAACTAAAACGGCAACTTAATGCAAATCTTATCACTTCTTTTTGTATTGTTTCTAACTTCTTTCTCAATCCCGCATTATGGACCAGAGAGGCATTACCAAAAGTCAATCCTCGCACATACATGTCTTTTCATATAGCTTTCTTCCTCCGTAATATCTCTTCGTCCTCTAATTAATCATCGCCTGCAGTCATTGTCATCCCAAGATACCTGTACTGACTTTTATAATTCAATTCCATTTTCTGTACTCTAAGCTTCCTTTCCTCCCTAACTCCATTAAATACTATAATTGCGCTCGAAATACACAGCATTTTCTCTATCTGCCATCCTAAACCCCTTCTATTAATCCTTTGCGCTATTCTCTTTATATACATAAAAAAATCACCGATGACAGCAGAAAGCCTTGCCTTACCCCCTTAGCGACTATAAAATCTCTAGATTGCTCGGCTGCTATTGTTATTCTGCTATATATATATATATATATATATATATATATATATATATATATATATATATATCCAACAATCGCTCATTTTAACAAAGCTAACTACTGAGCGACAACAGGGCGGAAGGGTGGCGTGAGCGGTGAGTGTGAATGTCGAAGTGGTACTCGCTGCTAGAGCTGTGTGACTTGTGTGTTCCATTCTTGTTTCCAAGAAGAAAAAATCTCGAGCTAGATGCGATTTATGAACAAACCACGCTGATATTATCTTTCCGCTTCCCTAAAAATGCTGTGTCGACAAACTTTGACCTACCGATCTAGTCACTGGCCAAGACCAAGACAGGTCACCCTCACGACAACGATAATCAACCAGGCTTAGACTTATTGACTAATTAATGGCCAGAGTTAATCACCGCGTAATAGGGTAGCATTGGTATCGCCTGTCCGCAAAGAGCGTTCTGTGCTATTTGTGGACAAGCTACACGTGGCTACTACTACTACTACTACTACTACAGCAACGATAATCAATGCTTGTTAGTTACTAGACAGATTGGTTAGTTACCGTACGATAGCATCGTATTGTCGTGTCGTGCAAACGATGTGTAAGCCCGTCGAGAAGAAGCGCGTCATGTCAATCGCTTGTTCGTTTTTGCGTAAGTTAGCTATTCCGTTATATAAGAACGCTTCTGGGTGATTTGCTTGCCAAACGTACCCTACGCTAGTTCAGATCATATATATATATATATATATATATATATATATATATATATATATATATAAATATAAGAAAGTACAAAGCGAATGTAGTCGTGTGTATCAGACAGCTGTTGACCAAATCAAATTACATAAGTCGACAGCGACAATACATAGGAATATCACTCGTAATGGTAAATATCGAAAAACGCCGATATTTCTATTCTTCGTGTGTGCCTTATCTGCAGCTCAGATCGCAATTGGAGGTTTTAGTTTTCTAGATACAGTGAGTCGCACCTAAGATGCTTTAAGGCGTGACAAATGCAAAATCAATCTTGTAAATCATTTTACATAGCTATGGCTGCAGCTACAGAACTACACTCTATTCACTCATTTTGGTTTTCAAAAAAAAAAAAAAAAAATATATATATATATATATATATATATAAGCATTTTCTAATGCTTATTATTAATATTATCACATTGAGCGTATAAACTGCAGTTCGCTTTGAAATGATAGCGGTCGTAACTATCATGAACAGGTATATGATTGGGCAAAACAATATACTGAGATTAAAACAAATGCAAGTCAGCACTGCAAACTGCTAGCTATAAAGGACAGCGGGCGGCGGATCTGTTACGATACGACGTGGTTGGGACTCGTGTGCTCTACAGTCTGTACTAGCTTCTAGCAAGATACAAGATTTGTAGCGTATCCTGTACCTTGCCTGTTCTACTCGCGCCTGCCGGGCAACTGTTCGTGCTCAGTTCAGTCGTGTATGAGTTGAGCTTAACCGTTGCCTCGTGTGTTGTTGCGTCGTGGTTTTGCAGGCGTGCAATGGAAAAGTGTTCACGATCGATGATGGGCCGTCTGCGACCATCTCGACTGCTCGTGACGGCAGCCATATACTTGTGCGGCTGGTCGCTCGCATCAGTTCAGGCTCAAAAGCCGTACACTGGCGACGACCGATATCCAAATCCTCACTCGGAGCACGAAGGTACGTATTGTTTGTTCTCTACAAATTGACTACTTAAATACCTTATATATATATATATATATATATATATATATATATATATATATATATATATATATATATATATATATAGTGAGGGAGACAGATTACTGCAGATAGTACGATTTTATTCACGTTGGTAAGGCAATTACGGTGAAGTACCCCGGAAACGTGGTCGTCCAGTGTACTATAATGCCTCGATGAGGTTCTTCTATACGATTTAAGTTCAGTACTCAGTCTCAGACGGCCCCTCTTAGATGTTAATCCCACAAGGGTAGCTGCGTTACTTCTTTAGGTGTCAAGCGAGACGAGCTCCGGAAGCAAGAAGCCACTGGACTCAAAGTTCCCAGTTGTGGCGCTAAATCAGTTCTGTAATTTTTGTGCTACATCAGCTGTGCAGTGACAAGGGCAAGACTCTGCCAACGTCCACCGTTTTAAACTCTAGAAGTGAAAAACTATATATATATTTATATATATATATATTTTTTTTTTTTATGGGGCCGTTTTCTCCGAACGGCAAATTTATTTAAGTTTAGTAATTCCTTATTGAGCTTGAAACTTTATCGATTGTAACAGCTTTGCCTGATTGGCAGGTCGGACTTATTTTACGCCGCTTATATCAAGTGTAATCAAACGCACTTAATATGCATAATAAATTCGTACATACTAGTAAAAAGCATACTTATAAAAAAAAGCACATCTCGCAAACGATGCTATTAGTATGCACTTTTTAAGATAATAACGCTGTGATCCCTACAGAGAGGAACATCGAAATTCCAGACCATTGTCATGGTGTATTCTATCATGCCTTATGTTTGAACCATTTGTCAAATATTTTGACGAATATTAGAGAAAATTAGATGCTGGCAACAAATCTACATGATCCCTGTCAGAAGCATATTTGTACACTTTCCAAAAAGGTACCTTTGTGCATATTTGTGCAACCTTACTATGTTTAGTACAGCAAACAGGCGGGCAGGAAACGTAGTGCTAATATGATTATTACTCTAGTCACGTATAAACATGCTGAGTAAACAGCAATAGGCTTTTAGTGTAGCAAATTGTACATGGAGCCAGTTCTCCCACAAGAGTAGCAGCAGCAGCAAACTATTTCGACCTTAAGGCACCTGTCACTCATAGAAGCACATGGAGTCGCAGAAACCCTGCACTGCGTGACGAAGTGTTATGGATTGCCGCTTGTACTGCAGGGGAAATCCATCATCCATTCTTTGTAGCCGAGGTTTCTGGAACGTCAACTGGTAGATGGTAATCTAATGGATAGGAGCAATTAATAGCCTTCGCGATGTATTGTACATCTGTAGCTCTTACCACAAGAACACCTAAATATGATGCTGACGCATATGTTCATAGAAAGACAATTTATAGGTGGCTTTTTCTTTGTCGTTCATGATTGGATTCCATACTGACTGAGAATCGTCGTACCCAGAGGTCGTCATTTCGACATCACGCAAGATTTTTGGGAGCCGCCAATCTTTACGGTGGCTAGAGCTCCGATCCGCCTTTAGAGAGTTCGCAGCAAACGGCGTCATCCGTGGCGCCAAACTGAAAGTGTCGTGCTGGAACATTAGGATTTAAATATTCCGGTTCCAATACATGTCAAGAATATTCGATATTCACTAGAATATCCCACCCGTTGTACTTCAAATCGATGCGGCACAAAGTTCAATTTGCTGCGGCGTCACCTTAGTATTATTTAGGGTGTTCCTCCTGATCTATTCCTATATCTCTTTATAGCAAGCATAACAATAATATAAATACTCCATATCTTTTCAATATATATTTTTTATTTCAATATACTCCTTATCAATAATATATATACATATATATACGGGAGCTGACATGTATATCAAAGACAGGACGACAAGTTCCTGAAATAAATGCTATTGATGGTGATAACAAGTCTGAAATGAGCAATGACAACGGAGCAAACAACGTTACAGGTTTAACCATATATATATATATATATACGTCTAAAAAAAATAATGAGCTTGTAACGCTCCACAAATCTGACTGATAAAATGTCATTCAAATCGTAAACATATAAAATACTAAACATTTTAATATATATAAATGTATTCCTATCATTATTATCATTTTTTTAGTTTATCCATTGAAATTGTGTTCTACGAACATGTGTTTTATGTATTCTTACTACATGGCACCCACCATAGCGTTTCCCCGACAAAATCCAGCTACACCTTCTATCTAAGAAACTTGCAGTCCCGTTGAGCTCCTGCGACCCATAATTACATGCGTTTTAACAAATCTTTGAGATACATACCAGTTCACTTACTGATTCCCGAGTCTACATTGTAATTAGTATAAAACTATACTTTAACCAGTTCAGGTTGTTTACTCCTTGTTATGGGCTTGGTGTGTTATACTGTTCGTTCTGGCTCGATTGAGCTATAATGCGGGTTGGATGCGGCCGCCGTGCGTACGACCGTCACGTCCCACGCTAAGCATTTCTCATACGCTGTAGCGAGATGGTTAGTTTATCAAGTTTTTGTATTACTACCTTGCTTTATCATATCAGCAGTTAAGCTAGTAGTTGTGCTTGAAAAGCCGCTTAGTTCAAGCATGGACGATATATACCAGCCTTCCTGAGAGCAGACTCGGGCGGAAGACACATCAGTGAGTTTTCAGTCCGTCTGGGCAAGCTACCGAAACTCTTAAGACAGCTCAGCGAATGTAGCCCATTAAAGCTCACAGCCACTCCACATAGCTCATATACGAAGAGCTTGCAAAACCGAAGCGTTTAACCTTGGAGTTACGTACGCCAGAAGAAGTTAAGAACCAGCATGATGCCGAAAGCAGGGTTTTGGGGTAAGTTCCGCTAAAGAGATTTTGTGCTGCTAAACACATAGTAACACTCGTCTGCTGCTTGCTAATGAACAGCTGAGGCGGCGCTGAGGTCTGTCGGAGTGTTTAAATCCACCCGGCACTCTCTACTTACACGAGGACGGTCATCTGATGTTCGGATGTGTCTCTTGAAGTTCACTAGACAAATATTCCAAAGTTTGCGTCTATATATGTATATATATATATATATATATAAGCGTCAATTAAGAAGAAAGGTATAATGATAAAGCATATAAATGTATATATGTACACATACTCGTGTATAAAATGCAATTTGTCAGTAGGGTTTAAATGAAATTGATCTTTCCCTCTCTTAGTTAATTTCTCTCTCTAATGTATATAAATATATATATATATATATATATATATATATATATATATATATATATGTCAGTTGTTATTTAATGATTAATCTATTAAGTCATATGGGTGGACGACCTATAGATTCAGTTTGGTTCAAAGAAGTGAAAAAAACGAGATTTTTAAGGAGCTAAAGATGAAGAAGCAACGAATCTGCGTAAAGTTCTGTGCTAAATACCACATCATATATTCTAAAGTATTGGAAATGTCACGAACAGCTTATGGTCATTAAGCAGTGGTCCGGAACACGGTGTATACGTGGTACCGTCGAATTTGCGACGGGTCTGAAGAGACCGGAAGGCTTTCGACGTCAGTAACAGAAGAAAACGTTAAAACTGTTTATGATATCGCCCTCCCCACGATTTTATGGTCAGTTATTAAAATGTTTATATATATATATATATATATATATATACAGGGTCTTCTATAACGTATGTACGTATTTTAAGGTTTGGTAGAACTCGGCAAGAAGATATTTTTTCTCAATGGAAGGAGGGGAGCAAAAACGTCTTGTCTAGTAGTTAGAATTTTTTTTAAACAATTAGTTATTTTGTTTATTTCTCTCCCACATAGTTGTGCAAACTACGTTTGCGTGAGAACCACAGTCAAGGTATGAAAGAACTGATCATATCGGCGTGTTCGGTAGAAAATTCTGCATAATCTGAATAAATCGGACGCTAGCGAAAGGCAAATAGCCAGATTAAGGAAAGTCATCAAAAGTCGATCTGTTGTTACGCCTTAATTTGAAGCTTTTACGTGCAAAACCGTAAAATTTTGGCATTACGACCGAACATTTATGCCCAACAGGCTATTCGCAATAGCAAATTTAGTGCCCGTCATTTTCGTACCGAAGTAATGGTGCTGCGTTACATAGTTGCCGAGTAACTAAGCTTTTTCGACAGTTCTGAATTTCTGCATAGGGTTGCATGAGAAAGTTAGGTGCATATTTTGTGATTTAGTAAGACTCGGCAAGAAAATATATTTTTCCCAATGGATGGAGGGGGCGGAAACCTCTTGGCAAAATGTTACGGTGGTAAACGCGAAAGCTTTAACGTAAAACATAACAACGATGGCTGTCGAAAAAGCTTAGTTACTTGGCAACTACGTAACGCAGCACCATCACGTTGATACGAAAATCATAGGCATTGCATTTGATATTGCCTGAGAATGGTATTTTAGCTTGAATTTCGGGTCGTAATAGCAATTTACAGTTTTGCACGTAAAAGCTTCAACGTAAGACATAGCGACACATCGACATTTTATGACTTTCCTTAATCTGGATATTCGCCTTTTGCTAGCTTACGTCTGGTTCCACTCCTGAACAAGACGTTTCCGCCCTCTCCTCCTATTGGGAAAATTTGTTTTCTTGCTGAGCTCTACCAAATCTCGAAATAAGTACATACGGTTATAGAGAACTCTGTATAAATAAATGCAAGCAAAGGCATACATTTGCCCGTACATGTGTCTCTTAAAAAGCCCTCTGGCGCAAATTAAACGGCAACTCATTTCCATTTTTATCACTTACCTTTGTGCTCCCTCTAACTTTTTCCAAAAGCCCAGCGCTGTAGACCGAAGTGGCCTTAGCAAATGTGAATCCTGGTACATACATGACATTCCATAAATTCCTTGTTACTATATATATATATTAAACCCCAGAGATCCTTGTACCTTGCTGCGTTTCCTCATCTTTCAGCCTTCCCCCTCCGTGCTACTGATTTTTCCTCTAAATAAGTATTATCTGTATTCATTGTCACCACAAGATACTTTTACTGATTTAGATATTGCCATTCCCTCCCCTGAGACACTACCCCTCTCTAACACCATTTAATACTAAAATGACACCAATTAGTTCATTAAGCATTATGTCCAGCTTTAAACGTGCATTCAAAATTCCCTACACTTTGCTAATGTTCCGTTCTAACAATACCATACCGTCAGAATGTACATTTGCATGTACACATTGCATATTCAGACTGTTGACTGAATAGGTGGTTCACGGCGTGTCGTGTATATAATGTACGGGCGACCATATGTTATGTGCTTACTGGTTTCAGATGAGTATATATATATATAAACATGGTATCATATATACATATTAAACATGTGTGTACCTATACATGTATCTGAAAGATCTTGTGTCATTTTCTTCCGAGAAACGACAGCGATACCAACCAGAACGGGGCAATTGCGGGCCTGATGATGTCGTCCCTCGGTGCTTCCAGTCGCGACTGAGGCCTTATCGGATTTGCAACACACCCTCAATACCCCCTGGAGCGCTCTCCTCCCCATGGCTACCCCCGGCCTATAAGGGGCAGCCACGTCTCAGTGGCATCGGATTCCATTGCCAATGATGGCGAATATATGCACTCTGTTTCGTATGGAACAAAGACACTATTGTCATTATAATTACGGTTCTCCTTTTTCATTTCTCCTGTCGAGAACAACCCCTACGTCTGACAACACAACTACACCTGCATATACGCAACATAGACGCATACCACTTTTACAACACGTTTGTCGGCGTTGAGACGGCGTAACAAATACTGAGAGGGGTTAGTATTTAGTTTCTGCATTCTAGTTTCTCAGCTATTGATGCTTTCAACTATTTTGTCAGCTAAATTTAGAGACTTTTAACACAACTGTTATCTGTTTTTGTTTGAAGTGCTTGTCGCCTTCTGTCTGCCAAGAATTCCCCCCGTGCCTTGACGATTGAATTGCGAGGACTTCAAATAAAATGTCTTATTATTATTATTATTATTATTATTATTATTATTATTATTATTATTATTATTATTATTATTATTATTATTATTATTATTATTATTATTATTATTATTATTATTATTATTTTATTATTATTATTATTATTAATATTTATTAACATTGTTTAAATGTTACAATTGTGAGGTGTGAACGTGTACTCCTTGTCTTCTCCTAACTCCTAAATATTATTCCATGGAACCGACAATACAGCCGGCGTTTCCTCGGCACACTGCAAGCGACAGCAGTTGCCGTAGAAACTCGCCTTCGCGCCGATTCCCTGTGAGATCTGTAATCCATTGGCCCAGCTCACTGATGAATCTCTTGGTTCCCTTGCTTACCGGGCTCATTGTTTCCATCGATATTGGCACTACGATATAACTTGTCTCCAGTTCTTGGTACTTGCGTTTTTTCCCATTATCTGCGCGCTCGGCAACCCATCCCGGTTCTAGTGAACTGTGGCGTATATACGAGGGAGCCACTGTACAGGACACTGTAGCATCCCATACCAAGCATCTGCCGTTAGCCCATAGCGGGAATGTTACACCGTCAGGTCTTTTGTCGTCATGAAGTCCTAATCTGGGCTCGAGCGTGCTTGGTATACCAGCTCTGCGTAAAGCTCTTCCTATAATTGCATTGATTTCAGCGTGTCTAGAAACTCTACCATGGCTTTTGATGCAGCTAAGAGGGTGAAGTCCATCCTCAGTTCCTGTGGTACCACATGCGCGGCAACTGTAGGGGTTGCAAACCGGGGCACCTATTCGAAGAGCTGTTACAATGCGGAATGAGGTGTTGTCCACCATGGTACCCAGCTGCGGGGAAGGGAGACACTTTAGAAAGCCTCCACTAAATGTGCCCCGTGCTGCCAGAAAGACAGCTTTTTCCACTGGAGATTGGAGGCTCTCTAACAGCTCTCTAGCTGCAGCGCTGCATCTGTAGGAGTCCAATGTATGCTGTGTGGGACGTTCTTGCCAGGGGCCTGGTCCAATTGTTTGTCTAGCTATTAGCTCTGCAGCGTCTTTGGCTCTTGTGATTCCTTGGCGGATGTCTGGTTCGACCGACGTTTTTGCGAGTTTACCAAATTCCAATAGAGACGCGGCATAGCACATGGGAGCCAGCTCCGCTGCTGATCTAATACCAAGTCCTCCTTTGGCAATTGGAAGAGTTGCTCTTTTCCAAGTGTCATCATGCAGGTCGACGTTTAATACTTCACCTAAAATGCTTCTTGCGGTATCGTCGTAAGCTTGAAGATCTTCGTGACATTTAATAGCTGGTGAAGTGCGCAGAGTATAGTTAAGCTTTGGCGAGCCCAAGCTTTATCTCCAGATACATTATTATTATTATTATCGCCGGTTTTCCCGCCGGTGCGTTCTAGAGTCCTCGGGTCTTTCGAGGGATGATGGAAAAAAACCTGACGATCTGACGTTGACGCCCTTTGAGCGTGGCCGCATGCTTGTTTGGGACGCAGAAACTCTACCATGGTAACCGACTCATTAGCCCCTTCGATGGTCGGTGCAGGTGCGGACCGAGCAGGTCATGCCTCCAGATTAGCTGAGGCTAGTAAATGCAGAAAATACTTAAGCGTCGATTATCCGCACGAATTTTGTCCGTTGGCGTTCGAGACTATGGGGGCTGCAGGCTCTCTTACGCTCAAGCTGATTCAGCGTGTCGGTAAAAGCCACATTCTTTCGACAGGAGACTCGAGGGCAGCCGAATTCTTGCGTCAGAGGCTGTCGCTCGACATTCAACGAGGAAATGCAGCGTCTGTTCGGGGCACATTGTTGACCTGGGCTAACCTGGGGTGCACGACTTCTGGGTGAAGAAGTATATATGGGTACGGAGGTACTGAAGGAGAAAGAAGCCTTGGAAACTCAAGAGAGCAAGATTTCCGCCCGCTGAATTAGAAACTCACGTAACTCTGAATGACGCAGGTTCGCAGCTATTGATACAAGATACGTCGAACGTTGCATAAACCCGTAAGTGACCCCGGCCAAAGGATTAGAGTGGCACTCAACACTTCTCCGGATGGCCCATAGTACTGTTCTATGGAGATCTGGGCCATCAGAGAGTGAAGCTCAAGCGAAAAGGTGCAGGGCTTACACCCATCTGCTGGGGGTCGGGTCCCACACTGCTCGAGATGGGAAATGGGACCCTTATCCTTCTCTACTGGCAGCAATAGTACGTAAAAGTATTTCACCCTCCTCCATAACAAAAGGTGCTCTTTCAAAAGACCGGGGTCCTTTAAACTACATTCAGCTTCTAATTTTTTACTAGCAATCTTATGTTTGTAAATTAGCTGTTGGACATCGTGGCTTACCAATGATACTGATAAAACATCCAACTGGTTTAATAAAGCAGCGTAACATGCTTGAGCCAGATCTATTGCACTCGATAAGCTAAGTTAACTCTCTTTGATAGGTGAACTTGCCCTCTTCCATATTTCGCCGTTTACATTTTTATTAATAATATTATACTACATCGTCATCTGCATTCAAAATATCACTTTGCGTCGGTCGCCCGTAATATATTCCGTGCGTTTTGCAATATCCCTCTAAATCTTCACGCTGCCTCTTACTTTACCGACCCTTTTAGGACCCAGTATCTCACGAGCAATAGACACGAAGTTGAAGCTCCTTGACAGCTTAAGGTATTTATCATTACTATTCTTTCTATTATTGCTCTCAATATGTATCAAATCGTATAGATGCACTTACAGACCCAACCGAAATAAGAGCGTTGTGTAACATTTTGCTCGTTCTGCACGGCCACTATAGCGGCCATTGTCGGGTTCCGGGCCCTGTTATTGTTATTAAAGGCAATGATCACCACCGTTGTTGTTGTTGCTATTGCTGTTGTTGTTGCTGCTGCTGTTGCTGTCGTCATTGTCGTTGTTGTTGTCGTCGTTGTTGCTGTTGTTGTTGTACTGCTCGGCAGCGGCGGCCGCGACGTTAACTGTATGCGTGCAATATACCTGCAGCATATCCTGACTTACATCCGCCTACACATATATTCAACACATACACACCAACACGCACAAATGCCGTCGCTTGTATGTCGACGGCATACGTACAAGTGCGGTGCGGCCAATGACCAACCGGCCGACCCAGTACGCAGCGAGGCCCAGTTGTTCGGAGGCCACATAAAAGCGCCAAATGCCCAGCAGGGCCCGTGCGATCTTCTCCCTAGAGACACGCGCACAGCAGAGCCGCCATGAACAGTACAGTCGACGGGCTACGGGCGCCGTGCCCCTCATAGAGGCGTGTTTCGGCCTATTCGGGGGCCTTAGGCCAACTGAGGGGGGGGGGCAGAGGCCCTTCTCCCGCAGACCCCGTTGGCACAACCAGAGTTGCTGTTGCTGCTTTTGTTGTTGTTTTTATTATAATTGTTAATAATGTTGTTGTTGTTGCTATTATTATTGTTGTTGTTGTTGCTATTATTATTGTTGTTGTTGTTGCTATTATTATTGTCGTTGTTGTTGTTGCTGTTGTCTTTCTGCTGGCATACGCCAGTGGACACACCGTCATCCACTACCCCCATTTTTTGCCGCCCACCCGTCCAATGGCCGGCCTGGATATACGCGCCCGTTAAGGCCTGTCTGTGTGGGGCCCTACACTGTGAGCTACAATGTGGTCGTTTGGTATGGCGTCACCTCTATGATGGTGATTGCGCGACATGAGGTCATGTGGGGCCAGAGAAAAATCGGCAGTGCGCATTGGGTACGCCACACTATCCAGCCGAAACAAAGAGAAACAGCAACAGTAACCTCTGTTTCACGACCAAGCCTCATATGGGCATTATAGACACCGCCGTCAGAATCATTATCGCCATCGTCGGCTTCTTCTTCGTCCCCGCAGTATTTCGTTGGTGATCTTCTCCTTCTTGTATACCTCCTAGCGTAGTAAAGGCAAGATCTAAACATACTGTCTGTACAGGCCCGTTTGTGCATCTTCAGCATCACCACCACCACTACCACCATCATCACTACCAGTAGTATGAAATGCAGGGGCTACCATCGCCTCCGCAGCCGCTATATCATCATATCTATGCTAATGGCACCGCTCTCCGAAGGCCCAATGGATCCCACTCTTCCCCCCGCTTCGTCTGGTCGCCCAGTGGCCGAACACGGAGGGAAACATTTTGCTCCTCCTCTCGTCTGGCTCTCATGCGCAGGCACTGCTTGGGGCAAACATAGCGTGAAGCCCCTTCTCTGATCTGCAAGGAAGCGTAGGTCTTGCCGCGTAGGATTGCCGAGTGTATTCCGAGGGCCAACCCCAGGACCAGCTGTCCGTCTAAGTCATAATGTTCCAGCCGTCACTGGCGCGGCCGCCCTGACCACTACTAGCAGCAAGTAGTGGGGTAGAAGGAGGGGGTTCAGTAAATGTAGTAGTAGTCGTAGTAGTAGAAGTAATTGTAGCACTGGTTGTGATAAATAGCTCCAGCCCCACCTCGATCCGCTCCAACAATCACAAAATTAGCGTGGGTGCATATTCTTTCAGCTAACGGCACGTAATCGAATCTCGGCAGCAATAGCAACAACAACAGCAGCAGCAGCAACAACACTAACAACCAAAGATAACAATCGACCGTGTGTCTTGACGATAGGCTAATATTGCTGACTTGTGGGATATGCTTTATGATGACTAATATAATTATGCTGCGAGAACCCGTAACCACATGTTCGCGCGGAGACAATTGACCACTCCAAGTGCTAGCATAGCAAAGTTATTTAAATAAAATATATATGTTGTACGCGATGCCAAAAAAATATTGCTATGATATTATTACTAATACATATTTCGTTTGCGCACTTCTTCACGCTTTTACTTTAAAAGGTACATGTAGACTAAAGTAATTTGCTATGCCCTAACTTAATTTGTTAAATCATAAAACAAATGCATTTCAAATACGTAAACTAGAAAGGAACGTTTAGAGTTCCCCAAGTAATTATTTTATTTTATTACTTATTGATGTTTAAATAGGTTTTGAATGTTATTGCCAAGTGATTACAAAACTTCTCAATGAGGAAGGACTTTGGGCTTGTCTGGACATTTTTACGAACGTATTCAAATTAACGATACGCGAAATGTGCGAGAATATGATGAATAATCACTTGCTTTACAACAATTTTTCAGCAGACTTCAAATGAATGCAGTGTCAGTTCGAACACAAATGGCCACATATAACGTAGACCAATGCAGACACGCACCCAACGTACGTGGCTGCAAACTGCAGACATGATACATAATGCGTGTTATCCTGTACTCTTCTATAAACCTTTACTCTTATAATCAATCATCCTTATAAGTTAAAAGAGGTCAATCTCGTATAGTCGCAGTGAAAGCAGCAATGTGTCTTTTTGTCCTTGTCTATCGACGACGTCATCATCCCCGTGACTTTGCTGTCGTTTTTGTTGTTGTTGTTGTTGCTGTTGCTGTTGCTGCTGTTGTTGTTGCTGTTGTTCAGCAGAACTAGGTCAGAATGCTACGCAGCGCAACGATATATTGTCAACAGATTAAAACAGCAACAACAACAACAATAAACAAGCAAAATAGAAAGCAAACCCAGAAAAAAAGAAGTAGAAAGAGAAGGAAAAGGGAAAACAAAGCGCAACACTTGGAAGAAAAGGAGGGAAAAGCTAAAGGAAGTGCAACACGCGCGCACCCCGGACTCATCGTGTTAGCACGTTTTCTATCAACTGCTCCTCGCAGCTGTTCACGTCCCTGATCGACAGGCTTCGAAGCCTGTCGTCGACGATGGCTTATCATTAGTGTGCCTTCCTCGGCGGCTGCCGGCACCGCGATCGCCTTCGGCCGCCCTGATGTCGCATCCTCATTATGCTTGTTAGTAATGCATCAGCTGCAGCGGTAGCAGCAATAAAATATGTATAGTTATAAGTGACGTCCTTACGCCGTTTTTTTTTTTCGTGGGGGTACGTATCTTGGTGAAAAGGCTGCTTATTTATTGTACATCTGATAAGGGCACTAGTGGCAGAAATGGCCGTTTGGTAGTGGCAGTCGTAGGGTGTCGCCCCAGGTGTGTACGCGTTTGAGTAGCGGAGGCAGCAGCAGCAGCAGCAACAACAACAACAACAACAACAACAACCCCGCTTGTTGACGAGTCTCGCTTTAAAAACACCAGTATAAGTACAACCGATCCCACTACTAAATAGGGAGGGGTTATACTTTTTATTTTGAATTTTAGGTTGTACTTTTTTTTAATACACTACTGCTAATGTTACTATTTTATTTAAGGTTGTACCTTTTTTTTAATACACTACTGCTAATGTCACTATTTTATTTAAGGTTGTACCTTTTTTTGACACTACTGAAAATGTCACTATTACTGTAACTGCATGTATTTTTACCTTTACATTGATTGCTAGAATTACTTTCTGTTTCTGACCTGAACGGCTGATATGCCACGAATGATGATCAGCCCTCAGGGGGGCAGCATTACAGGGGTACCGGCGAATGACGGCATTGTCGTCATTGGCGCAGAAGGGAGAAGGATTCGTGTTCGAAAGTTAAATAAAAGTTACAGCCAGTTGCTGCGGCAAACAACAAAGCCAATACAGGTGATTCGTATGCCTCGTTGTTCATCTGCACTGTTCATTTACGTTGCTTAGTGCAATAATAAGTAATTGAGCATGTGACGTAAATGTTTGTCGTGGAATCTTTTTCAAATTGTCACCTTTTCTCTTGGCATGTTCGCGTAGCCGTCTCTTAGGGAATCTGACTTATTAGTCTGCCAGACATCGTCTATGCCCAGACTTAGCATACGACAGCGATTAAATACACTGTATATCTCACAACCTCTATCTAAACCGAAACTGTGAAGCTACCAAAAAATGTAAGAGGCGTTTGCGTAAATTTCGTTCTCAACACTTCCCCAATAGCAGAACAGAGAATAAAAACCCTGCGAACACGAGCACGCAGGACAAACAGCAGCGACGACGACAACAACAACAACAACAACAACAATGACAACAATAGCAACCATCACAACAACAAGAACAACAACGACAACGACAACAATAGCAACCACCACAACAACAAGAACAACAACAACAACAATAGCAACCACCACAACAACAACGTCTTCACACAAAAGCCAGTTTGCGTGAACAATCGTTGATATGTATATCTATTGTCTACTATAGAGTAAGCGCAAGAGCAATTCAGCATGTAAGCGCTTGATCGACTGCGGCCGGTATCGACTGCGTTTTGCAGAAATCTGCTCATTGTTTCCATTGATTCCCTTAAGATAACGGTAACGCCGCTACCCCTACTCTTCATTTCCACACCAACACCTCTATCACGCAACATCTAAGCGTCTCGACGACATGGGGCGGAGCGGCCGGGGGGTGCGGGTGCGGGGGGGGGGGGCGTGGGGGCGATTAGATGAGGTGCGCGTCAACACGGCGCTTCGTCAGCGTCAGACTAGGGCGGCGGTAAAAGGCTGTCGCTCGCGCCAAAAATAACGCCAGACTAGTGGCCAATGCTTCACTATAGCAGCAGCAGCAACAGCAGCAACAACAGTCGGTCGATGTCATGGTGGCGGCGGGCCAGTAGTTATGCATGCTGCAATAACCACAAAGCAATGCATTTGCAGTCTTGCTTCACTTTACCTCTACCAGCGTGGCCCGGCGGCAGATAGATCGTCGCCGCCCGCAAATGGAGGCGACAGGTCATTTATTTAGTTCTTTATTTGGTTCGACCGAGGTCACTTATTTATTTATTTATTTATTTATTTGGCTACCTGGTAGACAGGCACACCGGACATCATGCACCGGAGTCGAAGCAAACAGATAGAAGCACACACAACTAGAATGCCGGGTGAAAGGCTGAAACCGCCGCGGGCCGTTGGGCCCGAGCGGACAATGTGGGCGTCTCGTTCTCCCGCTCTCGCCCTCCCTAAAGAGGAGAGACAACATTCGCATTGTGCAACACGAGTTGGTTAGCTTAGCAGAGATTATATAATCATAATGACGCTTTGTGGTGACGTTTTCTGTTTATTGCACGCACGCACTCACACAGGCAACACGTTACGATGACGACACGAAACACGCTCAGATTCAAATTTGATATTCACAGTTGAATAAACTGCGACTGCTACTCGCTGTGTGTTAGTTACAACGGGACATTTGCGGGTTGCGAATTAAAACGCGAGTAACAACGATACGCGGGTTAGAGCCTATGTCGGTAAAACAGCGTATTTTGGTCCACTAGAATAAACAGGACAGCAGAAGCAACAACAGCAGCAGCAACAACAACAACAACAACAACAACAACAGCAGCAGCAGCAACAGCAGCAGCAGCAGCAGCAGCAGCAGCAGCAACAACAACAACAACAAAAACAACAACAACGTCCAGTCATTTACGGCAATACATAGTTCCACCGATGGCCGTTGGCGTCCCACGCGCGTTCCATACTAGCATTTCTACTCCGAAATATGGCGTAGGGCCGTGTACTGAGCTCTGCAATTGGAACGTGTCTAAACGATCCTTTAATTCGGCGGCCTGGCCATGCTAGTCACAGCGCCTGCGGAAGACACAGCACAACGGAGAGCACGTAGTGATCGATATGGTGAACAACTGGATGGTAAGATGCAAACGGAAACGAGTTCCTAAAAGATGAACAAGTCCACTCAATGGGTGTGGAAAACAGGGATGGCGCCCTCTCGTATAGCGTGCACATTGGTAAGGTGATCGCAACGGCAGAATAGTTGGCCGGCAGCAGCCTGGAAAAGATCCTGCCGCGGGCGAACGGAAGACAATAAATTACCTCCTGCTTCAGTGGCAGAGTCCGCTGTCCTGTACGCTGCTTCTACAAGGGCACCTGGTACTGCAAAGGGGAAAAGAGACTGGAGAAAACTCACAAAGGCGGCAAGAAAGCTGACAACACGAGTTGCCTGTACTAACAGAATAGTTGAGACAATAGCTATTACCACGATAGCAAATACTGATACTATACTTAGGACGGACGAACACCCGGAAGATACATCCGGTCCGTGCCAAAGGCCAGGGACAGGCGCTTAGAAAGTGGCATGACGAATAGACCAAAACACCAGCAGACGTATTAGTAATCTGGACCCGCCAACTCATCCTCTACCTAGAGAAATAGTTCAACAAAGAGTACGGAAACTAGGTAACAAAAAAGGTATTGAAGTGGTCAAAGGTACTTTCAAAAATACTTGCATAGAATAGACAAAGCTCCGGATACCAAGTTTGTCATATACGAGACAAGCGAAAAGGATGACGTGACTCACACAATTTCCTTTGCCCAGCACTTATCGACGTACAAAAGGATTCACCCCGGCAACGCGTCTCCAGTCTAGGTCTGACGATGATAAGCCTAGTAGCCACCATATTCGAAGATGATTTTTAAAGCAAATGAAAGCAGCGTATCAGGTTGTTGGAAAGCCTGATGAGAAGAAAAAACAAACTGGAATACCAATGAGGTAAAGGTACAGAGATGGTTCGGCGGCCGAAGGTCAAGATTTAAGGGCAACATTAGTAAACGGAGCGCAAAAGAGCCCTTCCATGTCCAGCAACGGAAAACGAAAAAGTTGCTCCAATGAGAATTGCTGTAACATATATTCAACTAAACAAAAGGTTGTGGTGGCAAAGCGATGGTGGTGATGCATGCTGCAATAACTATAAAACAATGCATTTATGTCTGCACATTAGCGCGGCCAGGCTGATTAAAATAAATGGCGAGAGGTTCTTTATTTGGTGTCCAAGGTCAACTTGTTAGACGCATAGCATCCGGCCGAAGCAGACAGATACACAACTAGAATAGCGGCCGAAGCTTGGGTTTTGCCATCGAGCGTCCCTGCCTTCCCCTCTCCCCTAGCGACAATGATTGTGCAACGCACAGCAGAGATTATATAATGATGACGCCGTGTGGCGTTTTCTGTTGCACGCACGCCGCACCTGACGCTGATCACATGGTAGACGCCCAGCTTCAGATTTGAGCGGTTGAATCAACTGCTACTGTTGCGGGCTGCGGATTCAAACGCGAGATAGATTTCGTTTCGGTGAAACGTCGCGTTTCGTGATAATAGACTAAACAGAGCAGAAACAACAACTACTACAACGAATATGAAAACGATACGGCGAATAATAACAACGGCGAATATGAAAACGATCCGGCAAACAACAATAAGCTCAATCTGTCTAACATCGTTTAGTGTATTTGACATATATAAGGAGATTTAAACGTGCCTTCTGGTAGAAAAAAAACGATTATTACAACACAAGGGAGGTTAGCTATTCACTTTCAGGATCGGTAGTTAAGATGACTTCACATCAAAGAGTTAGAAAAAATCTTCCAGAGTAAGTCTCAAAAACTACCGAGTGCATGTTTCTGGAATGTGCATTGCTAATAACATGTAGTTTAAAGTAATGCTATGTGCTGACACTCCGCTTTAGAACCTACGGTGCCACAAATATGGACAGAAGAACAAAGATTGCAAGATAAGAAAGACCCAACATGCACTAAATGCTGTCAGCGGGCTCAGCGGAAGCTCAGAAGAATAAAGCTGTATGAATGAGTAATTATACTCGAATCACTGCGACTTCGTGACAAAGTGATTAATGACGACTTCCTGACACTAGTCTAGCAGGACCACACGTTAACCCAAAGGTGAGCTGCTAAATTCCTGCACCGTGCGACAACGATACTTGGGTATATACAGCTATCCGTTACGTTGCTCAGAAACAGAGATCTAATGCAAGCAAAGAATTGTAAATAAGTACAGACAAAGCCTTCTTTGAGCCAACAACTTGTCTGCCTAAAAAGATCTCGAAGGCCATTGAATCGCTACTGTCAACACGGCTAGAGTCGAATCCCTTAGAGAAATGTCAACATACCACCGCATAAGTAGATATTATAATTGGAATCCCAGTTCTAATATCTACTTCAGGTATAATATTTTGATGACGCTAATTTAGGAGACCTAGTTGATATGTCTGCGACCAGTCCTAATATGTGAACATGAAGCGGGGGGGGGGGGGGTAGCGCTAATCACATCACCCAGCGAGGTCGTTGCTATCAATGGCGGTTAATTCCAAAGTCGAGAAAAGAAATACGAATAAATACGGACACTTTCCTCCATGTAGTTCAGAAATATCCAAATAGCCTGGATATTCTAGGCGTTCCTGTGGGCCCTGTGAGTCTACGCAGGGTTCCACAAGTGTTATTAGCGAAGAAAGAGGGTCTTCTAAGGATTCGCCTACATATGGAGGTACAGCCTCAGATCATCAAGCTTCAACTAACACATTCAGAAGAACTAAACGCCTACGAAGAAACTAGCAAAGATATACTAAGCAAAGTTCTAACCATCGATGCACAACGAAACTATCTGAACAAGAGCAAGCCTAAGAAGTCTTAAAAACCTTCGAGCAACCCAGAAATCCTGCCGTACAATACCGGATTCTAATTCCTTTTGCAGGGCATGCGCGCTGAGCATAGATGCCCCGGTCTGCGATGCTGCGGATGCTTCGTAACAATCAGGTTATGGGCATATGGGAAATGCTTAGAGTGAAACGTGACAGGCTCGTATACGACGGCATATAATGGTGTCCTACTTGCCACACAGCTCAGTCGAGCTAGAATGGGGCGCAGAAACCTCGAGCATGACTTAATAGTCTGAACTGAACTAATTTTTTTCTTTGATATACGTATAACTATAATTGCGGCTGTATATGCATTTACAATGAAGTGAAATGCACACGTAACATGATGCGTCCTTAGTATATCGGCAAGGCGGCATAAATCATGCGGCTCATAAATCATAAATTAAAGGCAAATCATGCGGCTCATAAATCAAAGACAACTCAAGGCATAAATCATGCAAATGTACTGAAATGTATACTGGTGATACACGTGGTTTTCTCAAAAATGCTTCCGGTGTTTTTGAGGTTAAAGAAACAAAGCATGAATTATATCTGCGGACTGCTGCAAACACTTCTTAGTGATTTTTTGGAAAAAGCCGCAACCTTTATTAAAATTATGAGACATGGATAAAGTTTAAGAACCCCGGACTTAGGCACATACATTGTTGACATTGGAAGTAGAATGACCAGAAGCACTATGGTACTTTATGCTGCGATTCAGTTTTTCTGTCAAATTTAATTGCAGCATTGTTTGAGTTACTCACGTGAGTTTTAACTATGTGTTGCCAATTGAAGCCTGGCCCGCATCTGTGAAGCCGACTATTTATCTATGTAGATGGCCAGGTTGTTCGTCCAATACAGCCCTAAAAATCGTGCCATATACGCATTCGTAGGTATGGATCGTCTAGAAATCGCTCTTTATCAGACAAGAGCGACCTACAAGCCGTTACTCTAATCTACAATTTTTAAAAGCTTCTTATAAACTTTCGTATGTTTTTCAATCAATCAGGGGTAATGTACGTGCGCAACAAGTTAGCCACATTAAAAAAAATGTTGTCTGTAAGACAAAGAGGCAAAGCGTCAGAGAGGAATTCACTCACCTTCATACAATCTGCGAAAACGAAGGTAGCGCTATTTTAATGATTTGTACTCGAACAAAGGCATATGTTAAATAATGAAGCCAAAACATGGGCGTTCGTCTGGTGTAATGCTAATAATAATCTCTTTTATTGAGACATCTCATATCCCCTTCTCAATCCGAATATTGTCCACTTCGGCATTCACTTTGGATTTAACTTGGAAACGATGAAAAATCGATTCAAAAGTGGCCGGTTCAAGGCTTGAACCCAGGCTCTCCCGAACGCAATGGCTTAATGACTAAATCACCTTTCTCTGTTAGCATTAGACAGTATGAATTCCGTACACTGCCTAGTGCGAACGCCTTATTCGAAAGTAAGCTTCTAAGGGCCTTCGAAACTTCAAGCGGTCGGCGCTCTTTCTTGAGCAGATACATTTTACTCACAATAGTTACGTTCCGAAGCTGCACACGACATTGCGGTCTTCCGCCGGCAGTCCAGCCTCCCCTTCAGTAAGCAGTTTGCTCCGTTGAAACCAATTCTGGCTCTGTTTACAGTGCCAGAGTGCATCGAGAGAGCTATCGGATACCGAAGGATTAGTCTGTGTATTGAAATTCGCGGGCGAAGCGATTTTTTAAAGTTGGAAGTTCTACACTAGCATATTTTGCTGGCAGTTACGATGAATTTTTTTTGCTTGAAAGATAAAATGAAGCTCACTATCTAATAGTAGATTGAGTGTTAGGAAATGGCGTTGTACTACTTCAAGCAGGATTACTGAAATGAACATTCATGTTTAAGCTTTTTCCTAATTTAATTACACGATAATATATTACTTGAGTTTGTTAATGGAAGTAACCATTTCTATGGGAGTTTTTTGAGCACATGAATAAGATCAAGGTAATCTTTGATCGAACATTTTTAGAAAGCCACTTTCTTCTCCTTAGTGTAGCATGGAGATAGTAGATTGGTAGATTTTATACATTTTAGTGGATTCGACGACGCCATTGCAGCAAAGTCATTAAATCGTTAAAATCCTTTAAAACGCATACCGTATTAGTTAGCCATGATATAGGGATGCGGGGCACTTCTCAAGGAAAATATATACATATATGCTTGGTAACAGCTCAATGTACATATAAGTGTGGCTATACAAACGCTAGATATAAAGCATGTCAATATATATATATATATATATATATATATATATATATATATATATATATATATATATGTGTGTATAACGTAATCCGTGCGAATAAAGGTTTCCTTAGGGCCAAATGCTGCAACAATTTGGTTGACGTTTATTTATTGCGCTAAGATGTCGGAAAATGTAAACGCGCGTTATACAATGTGAAACGGCTAGTATAAAATCACGCCCATATCTCCTTGAAACTATTACCTTAAAATGTGTGTTAGAAGCATATATATATATATAGTGATGACTTCGTTTTATTTGTGCAACAGACTGACGTGGTCATGTTAAGACGACTACAAAATGCGACGAAAAGCAGCGCAATACGACAACCACTTATTCGGTGTTCAAGACACTTCTCATAGGGCCGAACGTCCGCATGAGTGTTTCGTCGTTACACCACACAATGTCGCCATTTAATTATGGTTGTTGTTGTTCCTTTTATTGTTGCTGTCTCTGTCATAGTTGTTGCCGTTGTTGTTTTTGCTGCTGCTGTTGTTGTTGTTGTTGTTGTGGCTATTGTTCCTGTTGTTGTTGTTGTGGTTGTGGTTGTCAGTTATCGTGATAGATGAAGCGACTGCCAATACGATTGTTGTAGCTTTGTTTCTGCTGCTGTTGTTGCTTTGTTTTTTTTATTTTTCATGAAACGTTTCGGGAATGCATGCGTGCACATTCATGACCAGCAGCCTGCATGACTAGTGTGGGACTTACAAACCCACTAAACCCGAATCTTTCCCCACCCTCCCAGGTTCGGCGAGGCTTGGCATTTTTTCGGACTATGTTGCTAACACACATTCTCGTATATGCACTACGCCGGATGTTGAGCTGCAATTGTCGTCGAACTTATTCTGTTACGAACACACGCAATAGTTGAACTACTACGAGCCGAGTACGACCGTACGTAATGGATTTTTGTTGCGCTTTTGTCGTGATTTCTACCGCGCTCTTTTTTTTTTCTTTTTTTTTAAGAGGACTAACTGGAAAATGCGGTTGCACACACGGACACCACTGCAGGGAGTCCCTGCAAGTGTTGGCCGGTAGTGTGGGGCTCCAACCCACTAAAAACCAGTCATGTCCCCGTCCCCCACACTGACCGGGAACTGCTTGCGCATGCATCAAACAGTCAGAGGGGGCGAGTCTTCTTACTCCTGGCGAAAGTTGTCCCTGGGAGCTGCAGGGAATCGCAGAAGTCGCAGCTTGTTGGCCGATGTCTTAGCTTGTAAAATCTTGTTAAAAACCGCTGTTGTCAAGTTCCAGTGTTCCAGGGATTCTGTCATCTTCAGAACGACGTCGCGTAGATTAAAAAATTTCTACCGCGCTCTGACGCAATATGCGCTATCTGATGCGTTGATGTTGAAATTCTTGCATCTGTAGAAATCACAACACTGGTTGCCACTCGTGATCCTGGCACCGTCATGTTTGATGTTGTTGGTCTTGTTGCTCCCATTGTAAATGTTGTTGGCCTTGTTGCTCCCATTGTAAATGTTGTTGGCCTTGTTGCTCCCATTGTAAATGTTGTTGTTGCTGTTGTCGTTCGTGCTTCTGCTGTTGTTCTTAGTATTCCGGTCATAAACATTGTTGTTGTTGTTGTTGTTGTTGTTGTTGTTGTTGTTGTTGGTGTTATTGTAATGGTCGTTTTTAATATTTAATTACCTATGATTGCCATTGCAGCTACTATTGTCGTAGTTATTTTCACCGTCGCTTAGTCCTAGCTGTCGATGTTGTCTGTTTTCGTTTTTACTGTTTTGTACCGTTTTTGGTACTGTTTATTTTGTTAACGCTGTTGTTGTTGGTGTTGTTATTGTCAATGTTGTCGTCATGGTGGTGATCCACGCGTTCTTCTTCACCATGACTCTCGTGTATGCCTACCTCTGATACGTCGTTGTATACGTTTCGATTGTAACTTTCTCATTCTCTTTTACATTGTTGTTGTTGTCGGAAACGGTGATGTTGCAGGCTGGCTGCTGCTACCAGTGCTATTAGCGTGGGTCGATATGATTCCTTTCAACAACCATCCACCGTTGTTGTAGTCATCAATCGTGCGTTCTTTCTCGTTTGTTCACCTACTCTGTCCAGATGCCTCTTTATGCCCAGCTGCTTTTCAGCTGCCTAATGGTGGTGGCGCGCGCACTCCGTTGCGCCGCCGAACCCCCTCCAGACGACTTCCCCTACTTCACGGGGGCTGCTGAGCAGAGTACGTCAGAAAGACAGCTCAGAGAGAGAGAGAGAACATCAACTGAACAGCTAGGTGATACTAGGCAAACGTGGACATTCGTAAGCGGTGCCATACCCAGCCACAATGATAGCGTCAAAGACTTGGGCGTAAAATGCGGGTAAGCGACTTGAACATTGCGGAGCGTTCTTCAACTTAAGGCAAGCTTACCGATCCGCGCTGTGATTATGCTTCGTGCGACCTGACAACAGGGTCCTGCTCCACCAACCAGGAACCCGTTGTTATTGTTGTTGTTGCTGTTGCTGCTGCTGTTTCGTAACACCAGTATCGCACTGTGTGCGTGTGTGTAGAAAATAAGTAGTAGCGATAACATTCAGCTGTGGCAGCTGCGATCACTACAACAACCACAGCAACAACAACATCAGCCACACAAACGATAGCAACAACGGCAATAGCAGCAACAGCATCAAAAGGGAAAAGGAAGAAAAACTTGAAACGAGTTTGCGCAAACTTTATTGCTGCTGCTGCTGTTGTTGTTGTTGCTGTCGCGGTCGTCGTCCGACAAAATCCGACTCTTTCACTGCTGTTCAAAACAGGTGACTGCTATCATGGAGCGGCGTAATTACCAAAGCAAACAATATTATTTGTATGTATGGATCACACCAGAAAAGCCGACTTAAAAGGAAGAGCACCGCCAAAGCGGAGCTTTGCTCTCCAGGGTAATAAGAACGCCTGTTTGTCTAAACCGGCATAAGGGATGGGGAATCTAGGCGGAGAACTTCTCTCCATCTCTTCAGTCTCTACTCAACGCACTTCCTCTATACGATGGCGAATGGTGAATGGTACGACCTTTCGAGAGCAAAACACGAATGATGCCGCCAGTGGAAGAAATGTATTCCCGCTTCTTAAGTCTCCCAACTCTCACTCACAATGCTTGACGAAAAGCGACTACACGTCACAGTAGTTGCTGCTTCCACATAAAGAGCAGCAGAGTCTTGCGCATTAATACGAGTCCTACTCTACGTATGTACAGAGTAGCCAGCCTAAACGCTTTGGGCTGACCCTCAGGAGACTGCTTTCGCGGGACTTCTTCATAGACGGACCCCCCCCCATAAATACAGATGTGCAACGGTGGGACTCAAACCCGCGCACCTATGTGTCTCCTCCGATCTCACGGCGCAGGTGACTGCACCCACCACGCCACCGGGCTCGACACAAAGTCACTAGTCTAGTGGTTAAATGTCGTCCGATATGTCAGCGAGAACTTCATTCCGACTTTAACACAGGCATACAAAAAGATCCATTTACTATGTACCGCCCAGTCTAATAATCTAATAACGTTAACACGTCACAATAGCATAATATGTTTGTAATATTTTTTATATTAGCTTATTTTGTTATCAAAGCCAGTCGGTAAATGTACGGATTAAACTCCGTATAAGTATATCAGTTTCTCCAGGCCTCTTTTCTTCAGGAGCGTGACAAGAATTATTCCCGCGTTGCCGCACTGAACTTCTAAGATGATGCGCTGTCTTAGGAACGCTGTGGATCGTTGGCCTCAGTTCGATTTCTCAATAATAATAATAATAATAATAATAATAAGAAGAAGAAGAAGAATTACTATTATTATTATTATTATTGCCATTTGTTTGCCTTGTTAGGCGCACATATTGTTTCGGCAACTTGTACACCTGTATATTTATATGGAAGGCGATAGATTGCCAACTTGTTGGATACGTTAATAAACCGGACTGATATCGTAAGCCTATTTCCAAAAATGATTAGTCTAGATGACCAACATTAGTAGAGCTAATTGAGTAACCTTTTATCATTCATAAGGAAAACTCCAAGAAGGACAGATCAGGATTGTGGGGTGAATGGGATAGCAATTCAAACCTTGAATGATGCAATTTTGCGACTATGAAGATGTTAGCCGAGACGCTGTCAAGGTGAAAAATTACTTTTTACGCAGCAGTTTGAGCCGTTTTGTTTAGAACTCTTTTTGCAAACGGCGCATGGAATAATATACTCCTGCGACCATTTGACCCTTCTGTACGTAGCCAATGAAGATGATTCTACACTTCTGAACCGTTTGTGCGAGGAGCAAATGAAATGGCCGAAAAGGGTGCGTAAAGAAGTCACCTTTCATCACGACAACGCTCCGGTGCACATCCCCATCGTCGCAGTGGCAGAAATTGCACAAATTAGAGTTTAAATTGATACCCTATTTACCATATTCTCCTGAAAGGTTCTTTGTGACTTTTCCTATTCTTAAACCGCAACCTCTAGCTAATCATAATTTTTTAATCGGACGTTTTTTTCTTAAGCTAGATCTTGCATCTACGATTAGGAATCGAAAACGTCAAAATGGGTCAATCAGGAGAATAGGAAAATTTTCTCCCCACTTCCGTATAGTTAGTTGCCTATTCAAGTGGGGTCCGCGCCATTAAGCAGACAACCTCTCCAAGCCGTTACATAACAGCTTGGGGTGACGGCGGCATTTGAGGCCATAAACATGGAACGGAGATACTGTAGATTACCGATGCGGTGCACAGGATATTTTTCCTTTTGGCGGGTGTTTGCTTTCGTCTTCAGATGCTGCTAATAGTAAACCCATCATGCACAGTAAACGATTGACTTCGTGCCATAGCTGTAGAACGGTATTGTGCCGGCGGTGAATGAATGAAGCCGCGCTCAAGGCAAACACCCATTATTACACGCTCAATTAGAGTTGCGGAAACCCAAAAAGTTTTAGGTATAGTTTCGCATATTCGAACTCGACAGACTTCAAGAAAGAAACACGGTGTGTGCAGTCGATCTGTTAATTGTTGTGGCGTGCCATAGCAGAACCCTGTCGGATTGATGGATGCAAATCTGCAGACAAATATGTGTCACTCTCACATTCAACTGATTGCAACGATCATTTCAATATTTCTCTACTCTCGCCTGCTAGAGTCTCTCATAGATAATTCTACGTTGATAGAATAAGCGTATCTACTGAAAATGTGTTGTGCCAAATACATATATACTACTATACGATAAAAACTTGACGTCTTTCAACGCTAAGGTTTACTCTTCCTGTGGTCTGCATGTGGGAGTGATACTATGAAAACGACTAGCAGTCTTATTATTAATTAACTAATACAATCGATAGTATATCCGTAGCGATCCCCTAAAAATCACTGGAGAACTTAATCTCTAATAAGGGATTAAGAATATTGCACTATATATAACATAGGTTCAAATTTAAAATACCTCGTACCATTTCTAACTGCGTCGTTTGGAAAATATTTAGATTTCCATAAATCCTCTTTTTATATTTTGACGACTTAACGTGTCGAAAGCATCGTTATTAGCATATTGCATAACGCGCAAGTCTTCAAGAGGTGCAGATTCTACAGGAGGGGAGGTCTAACGTACCGATTTACAGAGTAACTTGGATAGCCCGCGTGTGCAGTCAGTCTCCTGCAACACGCGCGTTTCTATGCGTGTACCTACCAAAGCACACTTTCTATAATTGACAAGATGCTTTCTATACTTCTAAGATGCTTTCTCTACTTGACACAAGTCCAATCAGGTTGTTACTGGATTAATCTCTGTTAAGACAGCTTTTTGGAAAAAAAAATCTGTAGCATTTTCGATAGCATAGCTCGATAAATGTATATAATAGCTCGCAAAATCATCATGCGTTGTTCAGGTTGCAATGACAGCAAATATGTATACTTTTGTGTTTGCTTCTTCAGCGGACCCAGAATTTTGGCGGCAGGCGAGTTTTGACGCCCTACATGACCGGCTAGAGCGTCGAATAAATACCAACATCGCCAAAAACATCATTTTCTTCCTTGGCGACGGCATGGGCGTATCGACCGTGACTGCGGGCCGAATCTACAAAGGCCAGAAGCTGCGAAAATCTGGAGAGGAGACCGTTCTCCACATGGACACCTTCCCGTACACGTCTCTCAGCAAGGTATGGCTGCGAGTCGTTACGGCCTTTCGAATTTCTTTTCTGATATATATAAATATATATAGAGCATTTATATATATCTGATATATATAGAGCATTTATACCTCTTGAGTAGAATTCCGCGTCTTTAGGTATAAATGCTCTGAAATCTCGGTGGGAAAAGTGTATTGAGCTTCTCGGGGAGTATATCGAATAAGAAAAAATTAAAAACAAGATTTGGAAAATTCTTGGTTTTCATTTTAAGAACTTGTTGAACTACCTGTATATAAATATATACATATATATATATATATATATATATATATATATATATATATATATATATGTTCAGTTTACACATGGTTTATTCATGAAACTGCAAACATTTGCATGCCTAAGTTCTCGTTGTGAAAAGTGGTACCAGTGTTTAGGATACCTATCCCTATGATTGGCGATACTGACGCACACGACAAAGGAGCAGTGAACTATAACTTCATAGACAATATATCTCGAAATGACAACTAAAAACGGAATAATATACAATCGCCTTAAATACGTTTTCTTTTTCGATAATGTATTGCGATTTAAAAATCATCTTTTGACGTCTTGGGTAAAACAGGTCAGGGATTTCGAGTAATGAATTTAATGTGGGATACTGTCCGATACGACGAGCAGTTTTTGTACAAGGGATTGGACGCTAGATCTCATCTGAACGCAAGGTCTCACAGAAGTCGTGGCCCGTCGCGAGGTTTACCGCCGCTAAGGGACTAAAGGAAAGGTCAACCTCAGGTTGCCTCCCCTAGGCTACGAACCGATGGGAAATATTATAACCGAAAGTAGCTACTTGAAGACTATATAGTGAATCAATAAATATGATGTTGTAAAGATTATATATATATATCGCTAACGGATTGGCGACGCCCCATCCCAAATATAGCCCTCAGAGCATCGGTTTGCATTATCTTAGCCCGACGCAGAACATGATCGTAGTTACCTCCCTACAAGAGAATGAAAACGGGGCCAAAATAATTCAATATTTTAATTACCTCTCTCACTTGGGACAGTGAGCGCGTTTTATCGAGGGCTGAAGAGTTAACCCTGAATAAAAGTGAAGTGTCATCGGCAAAAGCCAATCGGTTTACCAATAGTCTCTTTTTCTATATTAAGTAGAATGAAATTCATAATAATCAAGAACTGAAAAGGTCCTAGCACTGATTTTCATAGATTTCCAATGTTAACAGATCCTCACAAGGAAAATACTTGTGCTATACGGAGCGGCAAACTGTCATAGGTGCCCGAGTGCCAGGCCCGTGTGCCGACCGTGATGAAATCCAAATTGATTAAGAGGCAGAAAGCTACAGAATTCGAGGAAGTGTTCCGGCTGCAAGAAAGCAAGCTGTTCAAATAGCTTTGAAATGCAGTCAACCAGGCTGATCGGTCGGTCGCTTTTAAGTTCCGCAACGTCGCCTCTCTTTTTGTAAGTAGGGGTAACACAAATGGTCTTAAGGGCGGTTGAAAGCACTTCAGATACATGTGAAAGGTTTGCTATGTGCGCAAGAGGACCAGCAATGTATGGGGCACCAGGTTTTAGAAGTTGAGCAGGAAGTTCCGTTGCATCGCATCTCCAGCTTAATTTCTACCTAAGTATTATGGACGCCACCTCAGTTACCGTTACAGCGCAAAAGCTGAAGGAAACGTAATTACAGGGCTAAATTAAAGGTTTCTTAATCGAGGTGTTATATCGTCCTCAAAACTCAATTGAGAGACCGTCCCAAACTCACCGACACGAAGTAGCGGTTAAATTAATCGGTTATTAGAACAGGATCTGTGGAAGTTTCTCTAGAGGAGGTGACGAGAGCAGAAGGCAACTTGGCCGATAGACAAAATTAGGTCATGTTTACCACATGACCTAATTTTGAACTTTCAGAGACGACGAGCATCTCCACGTAAGAGATCACATCGCTCCTTGTAGAACGCTGAACGAATAATACAAACGGCAGTCTTGTACTTTTTCTAAGGATGTTTACTTTCTGGGGAATTCATTTTTCGGTACCGAATGAGCTTTTTCTTAGCATGCCGTCTTAGGCGAAGAAATCCTGGCGAGAACACAAACGGATAATTTTTTGACGCATCCGTACTCTCCATGCGACGTGGACCAGATGATCTGTTATAAATACCCTAAATGGATTTGTTGGCCATTCTCAAACGCTAAGTTAACATAATTTGAATCATAGACATCGCTCCAAAAAATCTAGTTTAAGTGAACCCGGGTGAAGTTGGAAGTAGCAGCCCGACGCGCCGTCGATGTATCTCCGCATTTGAGCGGACAACAGGAAAGTGGTCCGAGAATGATAACGTATGGAGAACCACTGGTTGCACTTTGGGACATGTAGAACAGCCCCGAACTGCAACATGATCAAAACAACTTCTAAAAAGAGGCCTCGTGGCACGATCGATGAGATAGATTAGGTCGTTGCAAGTAAAAGAGGATATATAGTTCAGCGGTGGGGGGGGGGGGGGCTAGCGAGCAAGTTGACGTTCGAACGGCAGACGCATGATACTTCGTACACGCTTGAGAGCACAGTCGATAGCACTCTGTGTACTTGTCGTGGAAGTTCGTATTCAAACAGACCAGCTGATCATAGCTATGAGCTATTTCTTTGATATAGACTTGTCAAACGTAAGATAAAACCAGAGGCGAGAAGCACTGAGAATATGCAGGTCTCCAACCTACCATCGAACCTGCTCATCTTTACTTTTTCCATTCCGAGGCAAAGCTTCTGAATAGTACTGTGTGCGGCGACTGTTGTTAAAAGTAATGTTTGAAAACAACAGCGACGGCCACCTAGATTTTGGTTGGTGTATATTAAAACATACCTCCATGTTGCTTTACAAAAGCAAAAAACTCTGGCTGTCTGAGCCCTTTTACTTACATTTCTTCTGTTGGTCAAAGGCGACATTGAATTCAACCCTGGGTCTTTCTTGTGTGACTCGCGCAGGTCAGGACTCTATGATCGTGTAAGTTGCAACGAGCATTTTTTCACTTCCTACTGCAGTTTTTAAATGTTTTACAACATAGTATGGCACACAGCAATTGTGCTCTGCTGGCAAAACGTGCCTCTCATCATTGCCAAATGCCGCACAAACTAGGCGTTCTGCAAGTGCGCTTTATAACTTCAAGGTTTGAAAAAGAAGTCAAATCGACGAGCTATCAAAAGGATCACTGTAAACATAAACGACGGCTGCTCAGAATCTCCGCCCGGATCTATTCGACGTCTACCTAATTACCATAACAAAGACCCACCCTGCAGACCCAACATCAACAACATCAACGAACGCAATACAACAGCCGTGCACTTGACAAGCACGCTACAGCACTCAATTGTAGCGCCAGAAGGCTCCCAGGAGCAGCGAACGGCAGCTAATACCAACAGGCCGCATTAAGATTGCAGGCAAAAAAATTACGCCGGTTGGCGCAGACGACGAATAAGAATCCGCCAATATAAGTTATTCGCCGGTTTAAAATAAATGACACATATTAGCGTCGTGAGACGTGATGACGTGCCCGCCAGACCATGCGTGGAGGCTTACTCTTTTGCTACGCCGAATTGCTGTCCTTTCCATCTCGTTTTTTGCGGAGTTTGCTTCTAATTTTAGACTATCCTCCATCCCATACGGACTTGGAATTGCCGTGGGACATATCTTCATTCAATCCCCTTTTACATAACAGACGACGATATACGAGGCCTCGCCAGCCGTGCTGCTAGTGAAAGCATACAAACGAAAATGATGGCATTGGTCGGACTTAATCGGGCCTTGTATAACAGCTAGCTTCTATATCCAAACCTACTTGACCCAGTTTTCATGTGGCCAAGAAGAACATAGCTACAGCTATATCGCAGTCAGTTAAGCGCTTCCTATTAAAAAGGGTGTTTGAAACACAGCCAGAGTTGCGAGCCTCGTCTAGGGGACTAGTGCGCTAGTTATGGTTGTCATCTGCCGGGGTGTCGCCGGTTCGATCCCTGTTGTTGATCGAATTTTCTTTGAGCGATGCTCATTGAGAATATATGATAAACCATACCGCTGAGAGTCAGCGGCCATGCTGCCACATTGACTGTTAGGGAAGCCCTAGATAACTTAACATGTTCGGCCTTCGGTGCATTGAAGATTTTGCTCAGGTTAAGTTCCAAGCCCGTAGGGAACGGAGGGTGGTCTATAATTAAGAACAACCTCCTTGAAAAAAAAATTAATTCGAGAGTTGCGAGCCGCCGCAGCAGCTGTAAGATCGGGCGTCAAACGCGCGCCAGAACATCAAACATTTGACAAAATATCACTATCAATATATATATATATATATATATATATATATATATATATATATATATATATATGTATACTTCCGACCAGGTACTAATAGTTTTATTGCATTTTGTGGTTACAGTAAAATATGAATATCTAACTACGTTTGGGTTTGTGAGGGGTGCTACCAATCGAGCTTATCCTCGAGGTAGCCCCTCATTATGCCCATAATTGCTGCCGCATTGCCGCGCTGAACCACCAGAGATAGCCGCTGGAGAAGAAAGTCAAAAGCTCTTTTGTCCCCCGTCGTGAGTTCAATTCGTTTGCCAATCTTCTGTAAAAGTGACCATGCCTCAGGGCCAGGTCCCCCTAGTGTCTCCAACACTAGTGGCACAAAAATGAACTCGTTGGTTAGCTGGGCGTATTTGTTGGTCTTTAGACGTTCAGCCTTGCGTGCTGCGGAGCCAGCGGCTGATGCGCTAGCCTCCATGTTCAAGGGGGCGAGCGTGTCGATGACGGTAGCATCCCAAATAAGCGCCTCTCCCCTTTCAAAAGGGATAAGGGTGAGACCGTCAGGCCTCCTTCCGTCGCTTCTCAGGAGGCCGGTTGGCTCTCGAATGCATGGCAGTAGAGCTGACCTTAAGGCCCGGGCGGTAATCTCGTTGATCTCGCTGTGACGGCTTTGACGTCCTTCGCTTCTGTTGCAGGATAGCCCGTGGGTTCCCCAAATGTCCACTTGTGCTCCGCACGGACACTGGTGTTCCTCCGTTAGTCTTGTTCCCAACCTCAAGCCGATGCACAGACGAAAACTTTCGTGATCAAGTAAAGTGCCAAGGTTTGAGGAAGGGATGGCTTGGAGTCATTTGCTAGCCCCTTTTTGGACAACCGCCTGTAGTCGGGCTTTGTCTGCCGTGGACAGTGCATCGGACAGTAAACGCTGATATTTCTTGGATACTATGAGATCATCATAGGACCTCTGCAGGTGTTTGTTTGCCTCTGGGAGTAGGCCTGCGAGGTTCACGAATCTTGTATCAGCAGCTTCTTTGGCATCCTGGAAAGCCTACAGGGCTATGGCCGGGCTGAACTGTGCTGGACTGTAGCTTCTGAGGCGTGTAATGAAGCAACGTGACAGCTGGCGGCCAGATCTGCTGCAGAGCGGATTTCCATATATATATATATATATATATATCAAAATATGACTGGCAATATTTATTTATATAAGTTCGTTATATTAGCACTTTGGAGTGGACAATTGTCTCCGTGCGAACGTGTGATTACGGGTTCTCTAACCCAGGGTTAGCCCAGTTCAGCAATGTGCCCCGAACAGACGCTGCATTTCCTCGTTGGATGTCAAGCGACAGCCTCTGACGCAAGAATTCGGATGCTCTCGAGTCTCCTGTCGAAAGATTAAGGCTTCTGCCTACGCGTTGAATCAGTTTGAGCGTAAGGGGACCTGCAGTTCCCATAGTCTCGAACGCCAACGGACAAAATTCGTGCGGATAATCCACACTGGAATATTTCCTGCATTTGTTAGCCTCAGCTAACCTGGAAGCATGACCTGCTCGGTCCGCACCTGCACCGACCATCGAAGGGGCTAATGAGTCGGTTACAGTTGCGTCCCAAACAAGCATGCGGCCACGCTCAAAGGGCGTCAAAGTCAGGCCGTCAGGTCTTTTTCCGTCATCCCTCGATAGACCCGGGGGCTCTAAAACACATGGGAAGCCGGCAGATCGAAGTGCGCGACTAAAGGTGTCATTTAGAGCAGAGTGACGTGCTCGTCGGCCTGCACTTAACGCGCATGACAGGCCATGATGGGCCAACGCGTCTACAAAATCACCACAACGACATCGGTGGGGCACGACTAGGTCAACACCAAGCCGCAGCCCTGCGCTTATGCGCGTGGTCTCGTCGTCTAACAGAGTCCCAATTCGAGGACATGGTAAGGCGTGTAGCCAAGCCCCAGCCCCTTGACTACTAACAGCTCGAAGCCTGGCTTTATCGGCAACAGACGGTGCTCTATTAATCAAGTTTGCTAGTCGCTTTTCTTGTAAGGGGGTTGTCCAATTGCCCTGGTTAGCCCTATCGTCGGGAGGTGAATCAAATAACAACGACAATTCGTCGGTCAGTCTTTGAAGTTCCCTGTTATAGGCGTCCCACCCATCACTGTCCAATAATGCTTTAACCCTGTCCGCGGCCTGGGTCAATGACGACACGATTGCAGGTCCTGCCGTCATGACCGCGTCCGGCACACCTAGGCCGCCTAAAGAAACCGGGAGCATTACCTGTTCCCTTGCCGCAGCGGTCAGCTTAAGATTTAGTATGATCTCTAAAATGTCTAAGCTAAGTCCATTAAAAGGCTGTAAGAGCTCTTGTGATAAAAACAGGTTGCAACCTCTAAGCAGGTGTGTTAACCTCGTGGCTGAAAAACAGGATCTAAGAAGGAATAAGCCGCAGTGGGCCCCCAATCGGGGTAGTCTGCTTGCCGCGAAGTCAAGTTTGTCCCTTCGACTGTCTAATGCCTTTGCAATGCCTTCTGGCAATAAAGGGACACCTAGCAGCTCCAGGTTAACCTTGTCCACTACACGACAGCCCGGAAGTAAGTCAAAAAGGTTAGTTAAATCTACAGGCTCAACTTCGCTGTAAGCTGTAACATGTACTTCACATTTAACCGGGTTCAATGTCAGACCGCTAATAGCACCAAATTCAATAACTTTCCGTATGTCGTCAAGTACGGTCGGGAGGTCCCCGCCCAGAATACCGTCATCTAAGTACCAGGCATTAAGGGGGGACTGCAGTAAGTCCACCAATTCCTTAATACACAATATCAAAATATTATTACGTAGTTGCAACTAGTGCAAGCAAAATGGGGTGTGTCGATCGCGGTATGCACAGTCGACTGCTGAGGCAAAATGAACTGTGTATACAGCCTACCAGACAAAGAAGTATCAGATGTGAGGGTAATATATGAGATTGGAGATAGTGTGAAGCTACCTGTCTTAGCCTAAATTTAAAGAGGCGCTTCGCATACTACCGTTAGCAGTAGTAGTAGTAGTAATAACCCCAAGTCTATGAAGCATGAAAAACAGTGAAAAACAGTTCCGTGGACGTTAAATCTTGGCTGAGGGTCAGCCCGAAAACTTTACTTTAGTAACCCCAAGACATCGATGTCTTCGAGAACGCGCTTGGGTGCGCCATCCAGTCGTCTTGATGTAACAGGGCAAGGCCACCATACCCATGCCACGGCCGAAGCACAAGCCATGGCTTGATGAACACTGTAGGAAACTAAAGAATCGTATTTCTGACCGAAAAACCAAGCAGGGATGACAAAAGGTGAGAGTCAGTGGATCAAAGCCGTGGATTTGTCTTTCAGCATTTCCCAGAAAAAAATAGCTATGTCGATGTATGGGTGTGTGCTTTTGTTGGGTCCTTTTTTCCGCACTTTGGATCACTTCAAGTTGGGTTGGCAGCGGCGCAATTGACATAATTGACTTATCCGTATCCTGATAGGGTTCTGAAGTGACGATTGTTAACAGCTGGAAAATAAAGCGCTACTGTGCGCTATGTTGCTTCATTTTGATGGCTTCTGTCACAGCAAAGCCACCGTAGTAACCTCAAGGCGATGAAGCTGAGTGAAGCGAAAAATCCGCTAATTCGTTTTTACGGCACGCTCAAAGAAAACGTTATTTCACTCAGGCCAAGGCCACAAGCTCATGGTATTAGGAGACACCTAACCTGGTTAGTAAGTAAGACTGGATGTATAAGCAAGGAACGATGCAACTGCAGCTAGAGTTGTCTGCCCGCGGGATGCGTTTGTTGAGCTGATTGATCCTGAACGGTGTTAACCATTGGCCCACCTGATCCTGCGCAGAGGGCACCGATCTCAAGAAGATACTTGGTTAATCCATAGATAGAGAAAGCAGAAAGACAACCAAGGGAGCGATAGAGAGCGCGCGGGAGCATAAGAGGTGCACAATGAAGACATTCTAGTAATGGTCGGCTTCAACGTCGTCTTCAATCACGGGTGTGGGTAATCGACAGCCGGCTATGAAGCTACTTCTATTAGGGCTACTACAACTACTACTTCTACTACTACGATATTGGTGGCACTGCTGCTACCATTACAGGCGATACTATGTAACCCCGACGACGAACCCACGTAGAAAGGAAGAAGCGTTTGTTAGTCTTGTTGTAGTTACTATCGTTATTATTGACGCGATCATTGTTGTTATTGTAGTGCTGTTATTGTAGTTGTTGTCGTTGTTGCACTTGCTGTTGTTGTTGCAATTGCAGTTGCTGCTGCTGTTGTTGTAATTGCAGTTGTTGCTGCTGTTGTTGTTTTCGTTGTTGTTGTTGCAGTTGCAACTGTTGTTGTTGTTGTTGTTGTTGTTTTTGTTGTTATTGTTGCTGCCGCCGTTATTTTTCCTGCTGCTGCTGCGGTGGTTGTTGATGTATTTGCTATCGCTGTTATTGTCGTTGTTGTTGTTGTTGTCGTCGTTGTTGTTGCTGTTGTTGTAGTTGTCGTCGTTGTTGTTGCCGTTGTTGCTGTTGCTGTCGTCATTATTATTATCGTAGGCACGCTAGAGGAGTGCATTAACTCTGGGGACAGTCGGCTCTCTTCGCTTCGTTAAATAATCGACTGTCCCTCGGGGTTTTGGCTGGCGCTGATCGGCCGCCGATACGCCGACACGACGAAGCTCGTTCACCGCTGCTTCCATGGCTCAATACTACTACTACGACTACGACTACTACAAGTACGCGTAGTAGTAGTAGTAATATTACTACGCATACGAGTCTATACTATCTGGAGCGCAGGCGGGACGCACTAATCCACACCGAATGCAGGGCTTGAACCTCCGCACCCCACCTCCACCCTCGAGCTTACCCCTCGAGTCTCCTGACGACGATGGAACCTGCCACCACCGCTGCTAACGGTGCTCGATGAGAGAGAGAAGGGAGACCGATGAATGCAGGGTATCAGGCACCCGTCGAGTAGGCGTTCGTAGAGTTTTTGCCATTGCGCCCGGCCATTGAAAGTGTTTGTCTTCTCTTGTGCTAACGTTCATACGTAGTGTTTACTTCTTTTGTATTTATTGTTTTCAAAATACAATTTTAAATAAATTGTTTTGCTCCGCTGACGAGACTTTTTCAATAAGTGCACTTCCACTTGAGTAATTTTATTGAGCTATATCACATATTACTTTTTACGTTTACTATTGTACGTCATGTGTATCTGTGTATGTATATCATATTGTGCACTCATTGCGTGCGACAAACGTTAATGCTTAATCATTAACACGAGGTGCCTGGCAACTCAAAATAAATACCGAATACTAGCTTAAAACTATTTATATTCACAAAGCACATGATTGAAGTTCATATGGAAAGAAAAACAGTCTATGGTTAATTTAACGCTGGTTAGTAATCTTGTAGATTTGACCTTACCCAGATTTTGCAGTGGGCCATCATAGGCACACAGTTATCAATGCCAAGAATGTTGACGTACTTCATGTTTTTATACAGTATTGTAAAATGGGGGTAGGGTGTCCTCCGGACCGGAAAGAGAGGAACTTAGAAAGTCGGCTGCGGTGCCGTCTCACGTCAGGACCCTGTTTCTCTCGAAGTACATAAGGGCGATGTCCATCATTTTCCAGCCGAGCGCAAGGTCCCGGCAAAGGTGTTGTTTATGGCTGTGTGCTTTGGCTCCCCGTTTACACTCCAAGCACGTGAGAGGTCGAAACCGTTGACGGTATTCGCGCAGTCTACCGCATACTACAGGCATACTAAAAAGCATGCTAACAAATTGCTTAGAGCAGCGTTTAGTCTGTGCTTTACAACTACATATATCACGTCTTCAAGCACCTGAACCGTCTCACCAGAGCGCCTCAATATAATTTCCTGCTCTTCTTTAGTGTGACGGCAACAACCGAAATCGGATAAGATTTATGCCAATTTCACACAACGTTTTGAATTTATAAAACAGACGCGTACCAATATACATATCCAGTTCTATATATATACTAAACGTTGTAGGCTGGTAAAGCTGGCGTTACTGTTGAGCCACCTCGCTATTCTAAGCATGCTGCTGAGTGCCCGTTTAGGATGTTGGAACAAGATATGCAATTAGATAAACACTGTTGTTTAAACACGAACTGCATAATAAATACGGACGACAGTAATAGCAGAATACACTATTTGCAATGTTTGTCTCACTATAGTTTTTAGCTTTACGAGACAGTTTTGTAAAAAAAATACGGCTTCTCGTAATCTAGATGTAGATATACTAATATAGAGGTGCGTGTAGGTGTGGATTGCACGTGGACGACGTTCAGCGTCGTCCTTGCAGTAGGAAGGGCCGTGCGCTTCAGTTCAGTGAACCAGCATTGTGACCTATGTCATTAGAATTTCTGTCACATATTAATTTTCATTATGTTGACCTGTCACGCTGCCATATATTTCCGTTGATTTCGAACTGACACTTGGCTGCCGGTCGGAACCCCTGGGAGCTTGTCTCATACAATGTATCACACATTGCTTGCCTTGAAAGAAGAACGTCTACACGACATCTTTAGTTTACTACTTGCTTGTCTAGTAGGCCTTTTAACAAGCAACGTCAACATAACAAATAGGCCTTTCAATATAGTGAAGTGGGGGACAATGAGAAGCCTTCTCACAAGAACCGCGAATTACGTATCACCTTATCTTTTATTCACAGATGTCGATATTTATATCGGCAGCTACTCATTGTTTATTGTGTCGATTTGGTATTCGTGCCGTAGAACAAGCAAGACATGCCAACCCCTAGAATATATATCGCGACTAACTACGTGCCACATTTATTACAATCTAGATTCCAAAAACATAAACAAATATGTCTACAACTACGATATACAGTCCATACAACGATGAGTGTGCAACGTATCAACAATACTACGTGATACCTACTAGATACTGTAAGAGGTTGCTGCCGCTGACAGTATCTCGTAGGCAAGCGTTCGCGACGGACAAGTTTGTCATTAGTTAATACGTTTTGTGAGACAGAGATGTTTCAAAAGCTAGCAAACTTTTCTGACTGCGCCAACAAAAAGGGTACAGATAGAGTTTACATCGGGCCCGCCTCAATTTTTCTACGGCGATACTTGAACTGTCCACTCAAACTCATTTCTATGAAGCGTTCGTCTGCCTCGCCAAGCCGCGTCTGTCGCCGCGATCAGCCAGAGCCAGACAAGTGGGTTACATCAGTGACCTTCGATGCGAAAATTCTCGCCTCATTATATTGAGCATACCATGCGTCGACATCGGCCACATGTCATGCCGGTCAATCTGTGTTGAAGGGTCTCCCATTACCGTAGGCCACACGCAAGTTAAAAATGTACGACTTTGACAACAAAGCTGTCTTTCACAACGGTCGGCAATCTATTGTAGATAAGATACCGTTAGCCGATTTACCAACGAAACTCTAGGTAGGTAGATATATAGATATATAGATGAGGGACTCGTTTCAAAACAAACGAAGGAATCTATGGATCCGGTATGTGGAACGATGCGAACTTAACTTTTCTGCAGCAATGTGCACAACGTCCGAGCAACCTATTCTGTGGTTTCGTATTTTTTTTCATGAAAAGAAATCTGCTATATAGACATTCGCCATGGAACGCCCATCTTAGGGAGCCCGTCTCAGTTATCGTGAGGCTATTCAAAGAGATTACCAGACTATGCGTGAGGCTATTCGAGAGCCATCGACATTGTCATCGGTCTCCACCAACATTAGGAAATGATCCTCACTGTGCGAAGTTAGGCATGAAATGAACACGGTAGATGATTTATCCAACTGAGAAATCTCGAGCCCAGCCCTACCAGCCACCTAGGAATGACCTAGGAAAACGAAACCCGAGTTAGTCGCTGAGATCGACAAACCAGCGGCTTTAGGTATCGCGAACGTCAGGTAGACCACACTATTCGTAGTAATATTGCGCTATCATAAGCGCAATACTTGTCTCTGCCATAGTTAGAGTTATTTTAGAGTCTACTCATTTTTCAAATGAATTAAGACTACTTCTGAACTCTACTAGCAGACTCAATAGAAGGTATCATTAACTTAAAGTTACCTTTTATCATTACATAGAGGTATTCGTTGTATATTATCACATCATTATTTTAATGTGGCATCATCATTTCATGAGAACCTACGCTGAGCAGTAAAAGAGGCTGTGATAACTTGGGTTTGAGTGTCCCATCTAAGTGATTGTCATAAAAACAAACGATTGTAAAGCTCTAAAAGAGGGACAGATTTAAGATGAATTATTGAGATTTCAGATTATTTTATTTGATATTTACATAGCACGGTTAAGCTGGCCGAGAGCAAGCAACATTGTTTACAATAAGAGTCTGAAGATATGGTCACTTTAAAAAAAATAAGAAGACACGAATTTAAATAAGATTGAATAGTATTTATGACTAAGACATATTTCGTAGTACACACTTTGCTATTAAAAGACACAAGGTTTCCCATGGCCAGCCCGTCAAAGCCAGCCATACAGTTGCGTCAATAGACATAATCTCGAAATTGTCGGAATAATAAATAATCGATGCAACAGTTTAAATGATTGCCGGAGAATTAAAATTTGTGAAAAGCCTACCGCTACCTCTATTCACAGGCAAGGAGGAACCGATCCGACCTAAAAGCAACAGGGGTGTAACGCTTGTTAGAGTTGCTTGGGTTTTTAAGATAGTGACATTTGTTATTATATCACGGATATACAAGACTACGCATGACCACCATGGCACGATTTCTTCCCGAAGCACCCAATCAGTGATGACGTCAGCTGTTTGCTTGATCTCGTAAATTAAAAACTGCAATCCAAAGAGACTCTAGAAAACACCTTCAGTAGGAACACCTCAACGAAACGTTGGCCTGGTATACCAGCCAGAAGCGGGTAATTAGCACTATTGAAATAATTGATAAGCGCTTTAATAAGGGAGCACAATATGCCACAGTCGACCACGAATAGCTCTGTGTGGAGCTAGCGGTAACCAAACGCGTTATTTAAATCGAAATTGCGCCTATTGTATATTTCTGTCTAAAACGAATGCGATCGGGCCATTTCTCATCCTGAGCGACTTGAGAATGTTAGATCGTGTCAAAGTGGGCTCTCTTCGGCGTGTCTTGGGCTTGTCATAAAACGTGTCAGCAATACTTCTGTCATACAACTGTGTCAAAAGAACACTATGAGTAAAGACCTGATTCTAGAAAGTCATTCATTTAGTAAAATAATACCACACAAGTGCCAATTATTTAGGGAGGAAAGAAATGTTCCTGCTGCGACAATTAACTTACACTAACGAGCCTGCGTATAATACAATGTAATAAACTAGGAACTAGCCGAAAAAAACTCGAGCGACGCTCTCCAAAGTTTTTTGGCACGGCCTAAATCATTTAAGAAATTAAATCGCCGTGCTTGTAAAGCGAAGTAATTCCTTTCTTAGGGTGCTTGACCTAAGGCACTCGGGCTTCATCACACAACACGAAGCAGACTGGCCAACCTTACGACACATCGCTGCAAGTTGAGGAAATCTGTAGAAATTGTCTACGACGAGTTTTTCTTCACAGAAGCAGTGCAACCCCAGGCGCAGAAAGGACCTAACCGCATTTTCGTGGTTTAATAAAGCAAAAACGACCTGTTTAGCCGAGATTAAGTTCCATTTTAAGTATCAACTACTCCGATATTGGGCGAAATACACGAAGCGAACAGTTTCTTCCTGACAACTTCAGTCGCCACGGGAATCATCCCTCCAGAAGCCTCAGTCAATTATGTGCCTGCTTTACATCATTCTCAACAAATGGTGCTTTTCAAACGCTATATACGTCACCTGCAAAGAGCACAACGGCTGCACGCGCAGCGGGGGACTACTATTGTCTAAACGCGCAGAAGCCACGGAATCATTCTGGGGCGTGGAGCTTGGCCATGAGCCCTGTCCACTACGAAAAGCCAGCGAGTTCGTACAGCTAACAAAAAAGCGGTTGATTTTTGCGGACAATAAGAGGGGGGCTACTTGCACCCACTCAATTCATTGCGGATGACCTTTCGGTGGACTTCACTGTGGTGAAATAGTAAAATGCTAGTGAGATTTGCGATTGTTCGCGACAGAGTTTCTTAAGCGGCTTGGAGCCTTCTGTAGTAGCAGCTTGGACATGTAGGAAGGAAATAGGGTAAACTCTACAGTGCTATGAACAACACGGGTAAATAAACTCCAACAGCGCCAAGTGGCAAGCGGTGTGGGCACTATAAGATTGAGCAGGATGGTAGTGATCGCATCAACACCGGTGCCGAATCTTAGCAATAAAACACTTTAGAAGATACTTACAATTTAAGTATTTGACCTAAATTGTATTACTCTCCCTATCAGTGCCCAAATGTCTTCTAGGTACGTGGAGTTAGGGTAGGATGTCTGGGTCCTTTATCTGAGCTATCTGTTCACATTCTGTGCACTGAATTTTACACACGTGGCAGAGCTAAATTAGCTAAATTAATACGCGTAGCATGGCTTCTACCAGAACGAGAATACTGTTCTAAGAACATCACGATTTAAGGAACAATACCTCATTTGCCTCCCATTGGAAGGAACTTATTTTTCTTGTTTGAACGTAATAATAATCTGCACTGCGCACTGCTTATTCGTAGAGTTAGCCAAGAATCAATAAAATATACAGTTCACCATTTATGTACCTTCTAGTGTCTGATAATGGCACTATCCGGGTACACAGTCAATAGTGAGGCACCGCAATTAATGATACAATAACACTCGTTTTTTTTGCGGGATCTACCACCATTCTACAGCCTCGTTAGCTGTCATACGAGATTTCAGACGTTGTCTTGCGGTGCTCTCTATGTAGTAAACTTACCAGCTTGCAGCAGGCCAAACTCTAGGGATCCAAAAAAAATAAAAACTGACGCTTTGAAGACGGTCCTTGGTCTGGTTTGGCGGCAAAACCAGGCTCACTAGGAAAAATAGGGCCTAGACTTATTGCTCATTGTCAAATCCAAATGCTATACATACAATACTGCATCATCAGCCTGTTACTATTGTCCGCGTGGTTTGTTTACTAAGGGTGCACTTAATTGCAACAAATTATTAATGCCATTTCGCCTTTAACATAGCTGAAATCTGAACCCTAGAAGGCTTCGAAAAGTAGTTATTTTATTATTTTTACTACCATTAAGTCGCGCTGCTTGTCTCTCTATATATAATGAGATAGTGGATACTATCCTGTACATATGTTCGGTGTCTTGGATACGGCATGCCAGGACGAGTATTGCAAGGAAGTATTCGTGTATTGCAAGGAAGTAAAGACAATTTGCAAAAATGTAATTCTTCAGTTGCATAAGCTAAGCCTGCCTTTATCCTACATAAGCTACCTTTTCTAGGTAATTCTACATTCATGTGTGACAGTCAAGCACCTCGCCATGTACGCCAAAGCTTTGTTACGTAACACTTGACCAAGACATAGACATACTAGAATATTGTTTACTATTCATACATAGTTTCAGTTTGCTCCTCATCGCTTACCTTTCGCTATGCAACCTGTGGAGGCCATTGACGTCGACTCGTCACACTGGCCGCACTACAACTTCATCATAGGTTAGGTTACAACGTCGGTCGGTTCTAGAACCTAGAGACTAATCTGAGAAACCTGATAAGTCCCCCCTCGTTGTCTCGCAATTTGATGCTGGGACGGTGGAAATCAGTAAAAGTCTTGCAAAGGGCAGCTGCGCTGTGCCCACGGCCGCCCATGCAGGGCACATCATTGGCACGTAAGCATACGTACGACAGACGAGCTGGATGAAACCATTGTTCGTGTTGATGTTGTCGTCACCGTTGTCATCACTGCATGGCAGAATGCCTGAATACATTCAGTTGCGGTGGGGCAATACAATTTACACCTAACTAGTAGCGTAAAAAATGTCACGCTGTCATTGCCCGAGCACACGCTTCAAGCGATGTAGCGCTTTCACGACACATGGCAAAACATGGTATGTACGCCAATACTTCCCGGGCGGCATGGCCGTGGTCCTCTTTGCACGCGTCTTTTGATGCTGGCCTAAGGGTTTGGATCATAGCAAATTGCGTAATTATATTTTGTATTTGGCCCTTCTTAAAATACGACCCTAGCCGGACATAATTCTTATTCTCAGTGGTGATGATGATTTACGTATGATGAGGAAATGTTCAACGTGTGGTGATGATTTGAGCTGTGATAGCCGCTCTTGTCATGGTGAACGGTCGACGTGTTGCAAATAGTAGGCGAAAGCAGTTAACTCTTAGGCCGCCTTTCTCTGTTGTTTATTCAAATACAGGTGTTTTTCATCCCTGCGTAATAGTTTCTTCTCTTACAATGTTCTTGATTTCTACCACTCATTCCTTCATACTATTGTGCAGATTCGTTCTACTGAAGATCACCGACATGTCTGATATCATTTTGTATATCTAAACACGTGTTCGACGCCCATAATCTAAGTCATAATTATAATATTGTGTTGTTAAATATATATATATATATATATATATATATATATATATATACATTAAATGAGTTACACTATATTTAATGTACTCTCAATCTTTAAGAATTTTGTATTATACGCACGAAAATATATGTGGGCGTGTATGATAACTGTCACGTGCTCGTTTCGTCTAGCCTGGCCAAAAACCACTTCAGAAGGGTGCCCCGAACGAAAATGGCCTTTCCAAATTGTACGTCAAGATTGAGGCGCTGCTTACAGAAACCAAAAAAAAGGCGATCCCCGGTGATGTTGAAGAAACTGCAGACTTTGCGAATTAGTTGCTTGGTTCGAACGCCGCAGGCACCTAAGGCCCTTTCGAACACGAGTAGGCATAATTAGTGCGCGTACTCGATTGATGGCTATTTCCTCAGCTTGTTGGTTCCGCTAGGAGGCAGGAGAAACAACGTCACGTAACGCAACAACAGGACACAGCACACAGGACAGCACGACGAGGACAGAGAATGTCAGACAACACTGACAACAAAAGACAGCAGATGGCAAACGGCATTAGCCGACCACCTCTTTGCCAACTAGGACGGAGTCAATACAGGACAGCCGCATTTCGTTTCAAGGCAAGTTGGGTACTGGAACTCGGACAGTAATGGAATTAAAGTGAAGACAATATGCAGACAGTGCAAAAAAAGTCATACGGTCGCCGTGGTTTAGTTGCGCAGAGCACGAGAGACGCGGGCCGGGGGGAGTACGGCGACACAGCCTTGCACGCGGCCGCACTGCAAGAGTGATCCGACGAAAAATGTCAACCAACGCATGGGGGTGTAACCAAACAAAACGACGTGCTCTCCTGGTTAGCCCCCTGTGTTGGTTATTAATGAACGACGCGTTTAACAACAGAGAGCTTTATCGGTTAGCAACAGCCGTCTGTGCTGCTCCGGCTACCGTTACTCATGTTGCTCATGTTCCATCTCGCTGTCAGCGTTGCCGCCGATTATTGGCACGAGCCCGACAGACGCTTTGCTGCTGATGCTGCTGCTACTGCTTCAATAATGAATCATTCATTCACTCAGTCATGAAGCTACACTAAACTACTGCTCAGCGACAGCAATACTGGGACAACGTTGGCAACAACGCTGATTGCTACTACTACTACTACTGATACTACTACTGTGACTTGTGGGCCATACAAAAACCATACGAACAACATTACATTAATAGTACACATTTAAAGTTCAATGCAATATCTGTCTCCGCCAGAACGAAGAGAACCGGGAACAGCACTAATACAATAATAGGGGGATATAAATATATAATGTTCAGTAGGTCAAAGGTTGTATATTTATGCTACACGTTGTCACGTCAGCTTGACAACAATCACGCCATAGATATGGATATTCACGCATAAAAACGCAAACGGTTTGGTGGTGGTTAATGTTTGGGTATGTATGTACGCTGAGACGGATATAACTGATCGGCCACAAAATGCAAAATAATTTCCTGTACGCCCGACGAAAAATCTAGACATGTTACATTGTAGGCCCAAGTTTCAGTGTTGCCGAAACATCGCCTCTCTCTCTTCGTTGCGTGCCGATAGCGGTTAGGGCTTTGTCTATTTTTTGGTTACTTAAGGCTCACCTTACGTACAAGGTGAACAAGTGACGTGCGTATAGACGCATGCCTCAACCCCCCGTATCGTTTCAGCTTTTGTTAGACAGGTGCGCCATATTATCTGGGTTAGCAGCTTACCTCCCCCCCCCCCCCCCAAAGAAAATAGAGAATGGGGCGAGGAACAGTTATTAACCGACCGGCGCCAGCCTGCAGGAGAGGGGCTAATACTGATAATACTAATAACACCAGAGGACGGAAAAAAATGCCCAAAAAGTCGAGCACAGCAGAGAGAGAGCGACTGGGAGTGGGAGGTATAGAGAAAGGATAGGATAGAACGAGATTGTATACCCGGCAGTGGCGGGAGTGGCCGCCAATGGTCCTGGGGGCTTAGCTAAGCCTAAGCCCCATGGACCCCATGGACGGTGGTGAGGGATAGCGCGATCGTCGCTGCATTCGGCGTCATCATCGCCGGGCGGGGGGGGGGGTTCATCACCCCAGTCTAGCAGCCCTGCCGTTCAATAGCAACAACGAAGCAGCAGCAATAGTATCACCAGCACGTGTCTTCTGTGTGGTCTCCAAGAAACCGGCAAGGAGCGCGCGTATGAACTAATATCGGCTGTATGGTGTTGATGACGCGGCAGCAGAAGAACAAATTAGTCTGGCTTGTCCTTCTCGTCATCACCCAACCGTATATCGGAGAGCTTTACGGTGTTGGATAGCTTTTGGCACGCAACAGGGAAGCCAGGGCGCAAATCCGAGATAGGGTTAACACAGGCCCGCGGCGGCAACGTCATGTTCGAGGGATGGTGAATGGGGTACACATACCTACACTATCAATAAACATCACATCACACAAAAATCAACGACATATATATATATATATATATATATATATATATTGCACTCGCTCAAGAGGGATGATGTCAGCTTAGATAATCTCTGACAGGAGACATCGTGTTCACACACCCCCGATTTGCGTCGAATGCCCCTAGACGTTGGCAACGGATGGTGTCTTTTACTTGTTTGCGGCTATCAACAAGCGTCAGCTAAAAAACAACGACTGGTTAATTTCATGCGCAAGGCAAATATGACCCAGTAAACTCATTATGTATTCATCTTTACGTCTTCGCACATACATCAATCTTCTCCTATATTCTACAGAACAGAGTCTATGGGGAAGTCGTGTGTTTAAGTGCAGGGTCGGCCGTTTCTAAATAGATGTTTATGGTTTGGGAGCTAGTTAAAGTGAACGCGAGAGAAGACTTTAATCTTCTATATATATATATATATATATATATATATATATATATATATATATATATATATATATGTACTTCTTAATTTGTGTTAAGTTTGAGAATTTGTGTTGCTAAAAACGAGTGGAAGCCTATCCACATATTTCTCCATGTACATACAAAGGGGGGGCTACAGACTATCATGAGAGCACCTACTGTTGTTTTATACGACTGCGATTTTGCATTGCTCTACGGTGCGGTGCTGCGCTTTGACTTATTCAGAGAACGGTATCTGTACTCTCTGCAGATCCGTTCCATCGAATAAACGTAGCGTAAACCCGATGTCATTTACCCGAAAAAGCTGTTCCATGTGTTAAATGATCATCAACAGCAGCATACGAGTCGGCACGACAATTCACGGAATATACGTGTCTATTTTGTCACCTCTAGAAAGGTTGTAGAAACCAGCATCAGCATCCGTCAATATTGCTCCGCCAAAAGATTCTTCTGTGTTGTATCACAAATACTGTGGAACAAAGGTGCTTCCTCAGATTGTACTACTAGGAGATGATTCTCTTTAGCCGTGCATATATATATATATATATATATATCCGGCTTTATGACAACATGTGACGTGAGAGATTTTTTTCTACCAAACTGAATAAAATGCTGATTATCTAGAGGTACTTAACAAGACAAACGAGGAGGGTTAAATACTTTTACGTACTATTGCTGCGAGTAGAAAAGGAGAAAATCCCAATTCCTATCTCGAGCAGTGCGGAACTCGAACCCAGCGGATGGATGTTAGCCCGCTGAGACCCATACCCACTAAACGCACCTCCCCCCCCTTAAGCTTCACTCTCTGACGGCCCAGATCTCCATAGAACAGTACTATGGGTCAACAAAACAAATATAAATATTGTTAAGTAAAACCAATGAAGTTTTGGGCTCGCGCCTCGCATGAGCACTAAAATTTGGATTGTCTGTCATCTGAGCCGGTTGGTGACGAAGTGATGTATATCAGAAGTGATTATCTAATTGTAGTCTCGGTTGTTGTGTTTTTTGGAGGAGAGTTGCATATGTTTTTTTTGAACGTCTTTTTTGAACGTGTCGCAACCTGGTAGACCTACTGCAAAACTACGCTGGTCCCCATAAAGCTTCTATAAGCTGAAAAATGATTTCTTTATATAAACTTTTTTTGACGCTCTGACAACTACATTTTAGACGCTCGTAATGGGCTAAGTTGCCTGTGGCACAATGTCGTCTAAATGCATCTATTGTCATCGCGTTCTCGTTACTGGATTTTATATAGGCTTTTTTCAGCAGAGGTATGTAGCAGCAGAGCAATGACACAGCAAGGCCGGGGCTCGAACTTACGATTGTTTTTACCAACCATGGTTGTCATGGCAACGGCCTGTTTCAAACGGTGCATTAACCGCCTAAGCCACCGCCGCTAAACTATTTGCTCGACCCATATATTTTGCTATGCAGATTTCCCTTCTTCTCTTGATTTGCCGTTCTGAGTCAGGTACCTATCGGGTCTGCAAATCCAAGTGCCAGCCTGGCGTTAACGCCAATTCACCCCTACGATTCACGAATTCACCCCTAAGACTTAAACTTATTCTACTCCCAGTAAAACGTTCCTCTTCATTTGCCATTAGGTAGGTAAGAAGAGAGTGATCTCTGATTCGCATGGCAAATCTGAAATTATATCATACACACGGTGTGTCGGACTTCAATCAATCATACATATAGCGCCTCTTGCTGTAATCACCGTGTAACGCTCATATTCTATCCATTCAGAATGTCTTCGTCTTAGATGCAAACAACTGAATAAGTGGTTTTTGATACTCTTAGAACTCTCAAAGCCTTATCTTTATAGATAGTTCTAAATTAAGCGGAACAGGCGAGATAACTATATAAGAACCAGTGTGGGTGCTCATGCAGTCCCGCAATTTGTGGCAGGCCGCCACAGATCTATGCGGCCGAACGTTGCAATGGTGGATTAGAGCGCCCAACAATGACACCCAGTTCGGGACGCTTTTCGCCCCGACGGCCTGCTTCATTCACGATTTAGCGCTGGCTGTACTGTTCACTGTCGTCACAGCTTAGTTGCTCTGTGGGAGCTCATAATATAATAGCATGTCTTTCCACTTCCACCAGACACACAGCATGATCCACTTTAGCATAAGGGCCGGCTTTCAATGCAATGGTGTTGGGTCTGGTTTCTTAGGTCAAACAGCCGTGACTTCGTGCGAGTCACGTTGTTCTAGACAATCTACTTCACCATCGCTCAGCGAAGTGCTCTTTTTTCTTTCCACGAAGAAGGGCGCAGATGTTTAGGCACTTCGACATGTTGCCTTTGGAAAGCCTGTGCGGCACCCATACATCGGCACGCTTCTCACGCCCACGTCTAATTTGGTGCGAGTGTACTTATTTATGTGGTGCATGTTCGCCATGTTTGCGATCTCGTTCGTGTCAAACAAGTTTCAAATGTTTATTCGAATCTAGGACAAGCCGTACGTGTTGAATTTGTCACATCGAATATCCACTACGGAAACGATCAAATTACCTCTATTACTACAGACCATATTCATAGCAGATTCCTTAGGGACGCGCGTTTGTCTCCACCAGGATCCTTTAAACAGGGCGGAACTTATTATCGGACAGATCCTTTCAGGCTGACTTAAAAGTAGCTATTCTTGTTCTTACATTAGTAACATCATTAGCACAAGCAAATTGTTTATACTAACTGCATGGGGTCAAAATAGAAAGGACGCGACTGCTTCAAATCGATTATAACTTGTTGCATAATCACTGCTATGCGTAATAAAAGTAATAATAATATATTATTATTATCATTATTATTATTATTATTATTATTATTATTCTCCCCCTTTCGACGAACTTAAAGGAAATTCCCTCCATGACCCTGACGAGAAGCGTTACATAGAGGGGGCTGACCAAACTGAGAAGTTTCCGCCCAGTGTACAACTTTTCGTAATACGACCAAGCGCTGTGTTGATTTTTTCAGACGTATTGCGTTGACCGCCAAACGACCGACTCGGCCGCTTCCGGCACGGCGTATCTGTGCGGGGTGAAGACGAACACGGGCGCGCTGGGCGTCACCGCCCGGGTTCAGCATTCGGACTGCGACGCCGCCACCAATAAGGCCAACCAGGTCGATAGCATCATGGCGTGGGCGCAGAAAGAAGGCAAATGGACAGGTACGACGCAGCACGAACAACAAGAGAATTATTATTATTATTAGAGAGTCTAAAGGCGGCGATAACTGTGCTACGGAAACACAAAATCGATCGATTCTATTTGTCCTGTTTCTCGTCCGGTTCCTATGTGATCCTTTCCGCAGTACCCCGTTCTTCTCGTGCTGTTTCTGTCAGTCGTAGTCACTGACGTTCATTGACCGGGCACGCGTTTCTCTGCAGACACGATCAAGTTTTTTTTGTGGAAAAGAGTGAATGTAGTTACGCATTTTGCTACAAAAGCGGCATGTTACCCCTCTCGAGCCGTGCGGCACCCGATTTCAGCGGTTGGATGTTGCGCGGTTGATCCGCCATCCTCACCCACTAAACACCCCCCCCCCCCTCCTAAGCTTCACACTCTAATGGCCCAAATATCCGAAGAAAAATACTACAGGTCATTAGGAGAAGTGACGAGCGCCTAACGGATCATGTGGCTGAGATGTAGTCTGGTGTTCTGACACCTTGTTTACCTCCTGAGCCCATCCGGACATTAACAACGCTATGGCGGCTGCCCTGGCTTGCTCTAATCCTTTGCATTGTAGGACAGTGTGCTCGGGATCATCGTCGTTGTCTTTCGCACGATGCACGCAGGTTTCCAAGAGGGCTTTGCCTATAAGAAATTGCTTTGGAGATCACCATCGCCAGTAAAACACTTTGAAAAGAAATGCTTATTTCCCCCACCATGCAGTCTATCCATTTTTCTATTTCCGGAATAAACGGGCGATGTAAGTGACCCGGTAGGCCCGTGGGAGTGGCACCTCTCTCTCAAGCCTGCGTTCATTCTAACCATGTGGTAGGCTGCGAAGAAATTGATTTATTGGCCGACATATATATTATTCGGCCTATGTCTGTTTGGCAAGATCTTGCCTATTGTGTTAGCCGCTTTCACCGCTTTGGCCGCGCACTTCCTAATGTGACTAGTGTCCCTTATAGCCCCTATCTTGAAGACGCCAGGATATCTGGCTTCTGTTACTTGCTTGACCTCCTGGACCGCCACCATCAGTTTCGTGTTGCTCACTTTTGACAGGGGATGAGAAGTGATACTCTATAAGAACGTTGTCCACAGAAGAGCGTGGCTTAAAAATAAGAATAAGCCCCAAGCAACTGCCAAGCCCTGACCCCATACAAGAAAAGTGATGTTAGGTGTTTGGTGGGGTGCGAGGGGTGATCTTTTATAAGCTGTTGCAAGCAAACAAAACGATCAATACGATAAAATACTGTCAACAACTGGACAATTCGAAGAGAGCAATTGACCAGAAGCCTTCCTTTATCTTTGCTTGAGTTATGATTCATCTCGACTCCCTTGTGAGAAATCTATTTATCTAAGAACGTCATCATATGTTATATTCCAGAGCAGGAAGCCTAGCGTTGACCCTTATGGGACTCCCGTTGCCATGGACACATCTGACCGCCATGTCGTGACCTACAACTTACGTAGCTATAGAGAACAACTGACGTAGTAATAGAGGAAAACTGACGTCGTTAACATAGTGAGACGAAACCTAAGACGCATGCGAAAACATATGCAAGCGCCGGAGAAAACGACACAACGAGATGATGTAATAATTTAACGCATTTAAAAGTTACAAAGCATTTTTGTACACTATTTAGCCAGTTCAATTTTTTGGCGCAATATATGTATATATATATTAGCAACTCCTAGACAAGTTATGCAGCAACTACCGACGAAAGCATACAAGTGTGGAATCCCAAGTATTGACGTCCAGATTCCCAACATATTGGAAAGGCTGCGGAAGATAGACTCAGATACTCTCGTATTTTTTTTATTGAAAAAAAAAATCATACTGATACGATGTTAAAGATGTTCAATATCATCCATACGTTTTCCAAAATTTGTAGCGACAAAACAAACACTTAACTATTTTCTCCCATAGAGAGTAACCCGCCAACTCCATGGAAACTTTATGTTAACATACCAAACATTTCCTTATATAAAGCGTATTAATAATATATATATATATATATATACATGCATACATTTCCTTATATAAAGCGTGTTAATAATATATATATATATATATATATATATATATATATACATACATATATATACATATACGATTGTGTTATACTCTGTTAATACAAAGGCACCATTTTGATGTTCTTAGTTTGTTTCAGTTCTATAGGGAATTCTAACTCAATGCTGCTTGCTGAACGGTAGTATAGGCTGTTAATTTTTAAGGCGCTCTAATTAAAAGACAAAAAGTTCTATTCTAGTACAAGGAAAACTCGTCGCAGACCCTGGCCCGTCCAGGCCTTTGAACGATTGATTCGAGCCATTTCATGCATGCTATTAGTATATTTTATGTACCGCCTAATGTATTTTATGTATATGTAATTGTGTTATTTTCATTGCCGCTGCTCCTGCTGCCGCCGAAACGGGAGCTACAGGAATCGTAACCACGGATCAAATTGTTGGAGCTTCTCCCGCTGCCGCGTATGCACACTCCTCGAGCCGAGCTTTCTACAGCGAGGTCAGTATATATATATATATATATATATATATATATATATATGTGTGTGTGTGTATAGGTGTAATAAAACATTTAGAGCTCGTTACAGCAAATGTTTTTTCTAATGAAACATGGTCTCTTAGAAGTCTTTCTTCGGGGTGAGAGTGAAAATACTACAATTTGTGACCCGACAGAAGAGCACAAAATGTGCAGTTGAGAGACAACCAGTCCTCCTATACAGAAACAGCACACAGTCGTGTTCGTGGGAGGGAAAATTCTGCTTCTTCTGAAGAATATACCACGCCGGTTAGAAGATGTGAGATGGTCACTTAGAAGAGAATTTGCAAAACATGAATTTATTGATTAGCTTTTACGCCAAATACATTAGAATCATAACCCTACGACTACCCACAACGCTCGAAAATAACATTCACACAAATGCGCATTACGACACTTTTGGTACCAAACTTATGTCAATGCGAGCTGTGGTTGCGGAGTAATTAAGATTTTTCGGCGAGATGTCCAGATTAAGTGCATACATAAATGACTGTGTGGCGGCGTTCACTTCCGCCTACCTGTCGCGTGACAGCCGCAGCGTCGCCGCACAGTCATTTATGTATGCACTTAATCTGGACATCCCGCCAAAAAAATCTTATAATAATAATAATAATAATAATAATTTTTGAACAAAGTCATTTATTTACCTTGTTCAAAAATTATTATTAGAATTTTTATTCTTTTTTTTAACTTGTTTTAGAGTCAAACTCATACGCAGATTGTGTTTACCGCTTTTAAAACAATTAGGTGCCGAACGGCTGTAAATCAAAGGACATCGCCCAGCAACTGATTCACAGCAGGCCCGGCTCTAAATTTCGGGTGAGTTTCTTAATGGCACATTATGTTTGCGTTTTAAGGTAGCTCTCCGCGAGTTTCTTTGCGAGTCTTGCTGGTGTACTGCTACTGTCTAACTGTCCACGGTTTATTACTCCTTTGCGTCTCTGCAATCCAACTGTTGTAGATGCGACACGAATAAATACAGCAAACGAGTTTATTCGCATTATTGTTGCCATTATCTGCAGCACCTGCTACTGGCACTGAATTTTCAGGCTCACTTAAACGTGTCAGTACTTAGAAGCTTGTACTATGATCTATGCAAGGAAGCGCTCCTATCGTTTATCTCACTATCGTCCACAAATCGTATTATTGGGCATGAAAAGCCAGGCGATAACATATCGGTCTAACACTGGCAAAAAAACGCTAATAAGATTAACATTTGATTGCTGAGACTGAAGTGCTAAATAACGCCATATATATGTTGCAAGTTTTTAAAGAAATACACCATAGACGTTTATTTGCACTCGCCGAAAGTATATAGATAATAACAGCATTTTTTCTATGTTATCTCTAAATTTGACCCCCCTGTCTCGAAAACAAACGAAGATATATGTCGCGCGACAGCGCATAGCAAATTAGCGTAGCACATTCCAGCGTTACTAATGCTGCAATTCTGCGAGCAAAACCGGCCAACGCCTTGATTGTAGTCCACCACGAAACTTGGTGCTCTTGCACACTTTTCGTCGTGCCGAACCTGCCGACCCTAGCTGTGTAAACGTGCCAGTAATCACGTAGCAAATTTTTTTGGCGCGCCTGCGGATACAGGTAATTCTTGGCGGCGGTCGCAAGCATTTTCTACCTGCAAATGCAAGGCCAGAGAATGAGCGAAAGGTGGGTGTCGACAATCCAGCTATCAACGGGCGTGGAGTTCGCGCGGATGGACGAAATCTCATCGAGGAATGGCTTGAGAGACATCACAAGCTCAACCATAGCGCCGCCTACCTCTGGAACCGGCGCCATCTGGAAATGCTTCACGAAGGCGATTACAACGAGGACTACCTGTTGGGCAAGTACTACTATTCCGTATAAATGAATCTCGCCGAATCGTGCCAGTTTCTGTTCTCTGTTCTCACAACTGATTCTGCTTTCTGTTCTCACAACCCCGTTACTGCCTTAGTTGGTGGCGTTTCCACTTTGGCGGTTAGCCACTTCGGTGTTCCGTTTTTTATTTTTAGACTTGCGTGCATACATGTCTGCACATGTATGTGAATGCGTCTGCGTCTTTATTTGTGTTTAAGTGTGTATCGGAAATGTTTATATCGACAATGGTAGAGCTAGCCACGTTGGCGCACTCCAGCACGAAAACCTCTCTCTGCACGCAGACGCCTTAGGCGTTCAAAGCATGCGCATTCAAATTGCACCCATACATAGCAATCATCATGAGTCGCCAAACTATGCTATTATGCATAACTGAGGCGTTCGACGCTAGAAATTTTGCTAGTTGGCCGACTCGCAGCGAGGCGGCCGACGCATATCAAGGTCATCATTCGAAAGGCTACAGCGCAAAAGTTTAGGTATAGTGGAGAGGAGAGGGATTAACCCAATCCGATTTCCTCACCCACAACAAACGAAGTTTAGAGTTCGTAATCGCCTTGAAGTGGTTTGGTCTGTGCATCCACCTTTGCATCATGATGAGCCGCCTCCGACTTCAAGCGTCAACGTTGACGCCGCGATGCCACGTCTATTTGCAACCTTTGCAAAAATCGATGATGCACAATCCGAAGCAACTTTCGCGGATTACTGTTGACCGCCAAAATACTAGAACCATCATTCAAAATTCTGGATGTTAACGTGGGTAAAGTTATTGTTTTTTTTTGTTATGAAGTAAACTATGTAAGTTGTGAAAACAAGCACAAAAACACTTCGGCATGTTCTTACAACAAAAAGAAAACTCACTCACTTATATAATACGATTCAAAATATTCAAAATAGCTAACAAGCAAGTGTATATATATATATATATATATATATATATATATATATATATATATATATATATATATATATATATATTAATAAATACACGATCTAATCATGAGTGCAGCGCTTTCGACATACCAAACGCGACAGTGAGTTCGAGCCAAAGACAGTGAAAAGTGCCATTGTGCCAGCTGGTCGGGTTAGGTTGACAACTGCCTTCGCCAAGGATCGAACGGAATGCTAATTACGCACTGGCAATGGTTGGTAATAGCCGAGCGACTCGCTAGTGTCGCAATGCAGCCACCCGTTGAGCATAATTATGATATCTGTTCTGTGCTAAATAACTGCTACCGGAGCTGCACGATCGCAGCCCATGAATTAAACGGCTGGCAGCTGGTGTTCCACTGCAATTTTCACTGATGGATAGGCAGGCGGGGCAGCACGGTGGAAAATAACGTCGATTAGCATGGCTCAGAGCTTGTTGAGCAATTTGAGGTCAGATATGCAAAACACATTAACAAGAGCATGCTATTTTATCGGAGAAACCTAATCAGCATATAGAATCATAAACATAGGTAGATAACACAGAGGTGGAAAACACAGGGAGGTGCCACAACGTGCATACAAGCTTGGATGCTAGGATCGATATAGCGTGGGGGCATCGAACGGCGAGGAATCCATCTATAACTTAGAGTCTCACACAACGGGCACGCATGAAATATTCGGTGGCTTCATGGCAACCACCGGACGAAACCCACAGATTCGTATGTAAGTGTTTTGAAGCTCGTCCTAATATATCGGTTAGAGTCGCTACCCTTTCAGCTCATGATTTCGCACGACGCAAAATCAATCAACCTACTCATCGCATGATTCTTATCCATCCCAAAAACTCCATACGTATGCGCGAGCCCTTACGCTCAGCGCTTCGTTGTTTAATCGTCGGCAGGCCGTCGTTTCTGATCTTTACCGAACAGAGATTTGCCGGCGGTTAGGTAGGCCACTCTTTTACGGGTTTTTGTACGTTTTTCTCGACTAGAATTGAATCATCTTCCATGATATTTTGCACTAGGTATGGTCACTAGGTTCATAGGGAATATTACCGCAACAATTTAAGAAGAATGCGCGAGAAAGTCCGATGCAGGAAGCCTGAACTCCGGGCAAGCAACTCTTGGATCTTCCATTACTAAAACGCACCGGCACAAACATCACTATTGACTTCGGATTATTTAATGATAAATTCCAATTCTTTTTCTGCTGATTTCGGATTATTTGATGAAAAATTCTAATTCTATTTCTGCGGATCTCGGATTATTTGATAATAAATTCTGTTTCTATTTATAAATTTCCGCTATCTCCCATATCGCCGGACTTGGCTCCGTGCGACTTTTCTTGCCTGTTCCCACGGATCAAAATTTAAAAAGACAAAGTCTCGAGACTATAGAGGAGATAAAGAAAAATTTGCAGCAACAACTTAGCTCGATTCCAAAGAACACGCTTAAAACGTTTCAAAAAGTGGGAAAGAAGGCAAAATAAATTGACTGCAGGGAACAAAATCACATGAGATGATAAAATATATATTTCGATATTTATAATCTCATTAGATCATAAAATATATATCTCGACATACATATACACATCTCATCTATCGATCTGGCAATGAATGCCTTCTGTCCTTGTAGAAATTTCTACACGGGCGCTCACACAATGAAGAAACTGCATTTTCTTAGTCATCTGTGGAACAGATGGTAAACTTTTCCCGCGATAGCCTTGCTTGGTTTCAGAAACTCATTGTAACAGCAACCCGACAAAGACGCAGTTTTTTGGCGCATTAGTCGGCTCATTGAGACCCTACTTTGAAATATTGAAATCTCCGCCCTTAAGTACTAATGCGCTCTTTAGTGGTAGCATGCTCAAGTTTAAAGCAAGTATGATATTAATGGATTTTCTTTAACCACCAATTCGGCCTGGTCGTGTATACACAGGCGCCCCCAAAGAGCATTTCATAACCCTGCAGCCTAAATCCCACTATTTGTCAAAAGTCTTCCTATATATATATATATATATATATATATATATATATAAGGTTCCGTCAAAATTGGCGTGCTTTTGTATTTATTTTATCGTCGTCTCAGGAATGTGCTCATTCGATTCATGTGAAGCAGCAGAAAGCTTGTGCTCAGTATAAGACCATGACAAGAACTGATCAGTCTCATCTTCGAAATAATATCGTGGTGGAATAACAATTACTGTCCGTGCCCTCCGCGCCGGACAAAACTACGCCAATATTGAAAGTTCCCTTGGTCTCAGTCTACGGACAGTTCAGTGCACCGCTGCCGATTGCACAGCTGCAAAAAAAATAGAACTAAATTCCTACACAGCAAAAAAAGAAGATTCACGACAGAGTGCGCACAGCAAGGACTCAATAATTAAGCGACGCAGTCCAACTACGAATTTCTGAGAATCTTTCTAGCTCGATCCGCAATCTTGAGGGTGGACTTAACATGGCCATAACGGTCACGTACAGGCTTGTACTCGAGGATCTCAAGAAAAATTGTAATCTCATACAACTGTCAGATAACTACTTCCCGAAGCCGCGAAACCTGCTCGATGCCATTTGCGCCTCTCTTCTCTCAAGCTCAAAGCAGTAGGAGCCCCGATTTTAATCCGTTAAACGAAACGCAATGTATATACATATATATATGCGTGCATATAGCAGAGCGAGTCATGACGACTATGATTTATTTCAGAATATAAAGGAGTAGCATATACACTAATCGTTCTTGGGTAGCACCATTAGAAATTATAGCAAGTAAACTGGCTGAACTAATTGCGGAAGCATAAGGTACAGGTTTGACTCGCTATAACCCGCACACGTGCGCACCCCGCATCGCCTGTCGAGGTGGTGGGGCTCGCAGCCAGAATATAAAGGAGTAGCATATACACTAATTGTACTTAGGTAGCACCACTAGAAATTATAGCAAGTAAACTGGCTGAACTAATTGCGGAAGCATAAGGTACAGGTTTGACTCGCTATAACCCGCACACGTGCGCACCCCGCATCGCCTGTCGAGGTGGTGGGGCTCGCAGCCAGAATATAAAGGAGTAGCATATACACTAATCGTACTTGGGTAGCACCATTAGAAATTATAGCAAGTAAACTGGCTGAACTAATTGCGGAAGCATAAGGTACAGGTTTGACTTGCTATAACCCGCACACGTGCGCACCCCGCATCGCCTGTCAAGGTGGTGGGGCTCGCAGCTAGAATATAAAGGAGTAGCATATACACTAATTGTACTTAGGTAGCACCATTAGAAATTATAGCAAGTAAACTGGCTGAACTAATTGCGGAAGCATAAGGTACAGGTTTGACTCGCTATAACCCGCACACGTGCGCACCCCGCATCGCCTGTCGAGGTGGTGGGCCTTGCAGCCAGAATATAAAAGAGTAGCATATACACTAATTGTACTTAGGTAGCACCATTAGAAATTATAGCAAATAAACTGGCTGAACTCATTGCGGAAGCATAAGGTACAGGTTTGACTCGCTATAAGCCGCACACGTGCGCACCCCGCATCGCCTGTCGAGGTGGTGGGGCTCGCAGCCAGAATATAAAGGAGTACCATATACACTAATCGTACTTGGGTAGCACCATTAGAAATTATAGCAAGTAAACTGGCTGAACTAATTGCGGAAGCATAAGGTACAGGTTTGACTCGCTATAACCCGCACACGTGCGCACCCCGCATCGCCTGTCGAGGTGGTGGGGCTCGCAGCTAGAATATAAAGGAGTAGCATATACACTAATTGTACTCAGGTAGCACCATTAGAAATTATAGCAAGTAAACTGGCTGAACTAATTGCGGAAGCATAAGGTACAGGTTTGACTCGCTATAACCCGCACACGTGCGCACCCCGCATCGCCTGTCGAGGTGGTGGGGCTCGCAGCCAGAATATAAAGGAGTAGCATATACACTAATTGTACTTAGGTAGCACCATTAGAAATTATTGCAAGTAAAATGGCTGAACTAATTGCGGAAGCATAAGGTACAGGTTTGACTCGCTATAACCCGCACACGTGCGCACCCCGCATCGCCTGTCGAGGTGGTGGGGCTCGCAGCTAGAATATAAAGGAGTAGCATATACACTAATTGTACTCAGGTAGCACCATTATAAATTATAGCAAGTAAACTGGCTGAACTAATTGCGGAAGCATAAGGTACAGGTTTGACTCGCTATAACCCGCACACGTGCGCACCCCGCATCGCCTGTCGAGGTGGTGGGGCTCGCAGCCAGAATAAAAAGGAGTAGCATATACACTAATTGTACTTAGGTAGCACCATTAGAAATTATTGCAAGTAAACTGGCTGAACTAATTGCGGAAGCATAAGGTACAGGTTTGACTCGCTATAACCCGCACACGTGCGCACCCCGCATCGCCTGTCGAGGTGGTGGGCCTCGCAGCCAGAATATAAAGGAGTAGCATATACACTAATTGTACTTAGGTAGCACCATTAGAAATTATAGCAAGTAAACTGGCTGAACTAATTGCGGAAGCATAAGATACAGGTTTGACTCGCTACAACCCGCACACGTGCGCAACCCGCATCGCCTGTCGGGGTGGTGAGGCTCGCAGCTAGTCGCGACAGTAGAGCGCGTCATTGACCGTGAGCCGCTTCCACCTATTTGCGTACTCTGCGTCGTCGCATGCATATATTTCAATTGGCAGCGCATTTTATTGCGTTTCGCATCTTGGATGCTAATGCTTATTACACCATTATTAAGGAAACGATCCAGTTGTGAACGCAAACCCCTATACTCCCTACGCGCTTAATATTATTATTATTATTATTATTATTATTATTATTATTATTATTATTATTATTATTATTATTTATTTTTATTATTATTATTATTATTTGATTAACTTGTTATCACTGCAGTTGTTGTTGTCGCTATTGTTGCCGGGCTCCTATCCGGAACGAAAGCCTTTTAGGTTTTAAAACCTGTTCTGACCGTTTTGTGAGTGGTGTCTTCTGGCATTTGGCCAACCTAAACCGCGGCGATGAACAACAACAACAACAGCAAAAGGGGGCCATTATGACGGCGACGACGACGACGACGAACATAACAACAGCAAGCAAGCAAGATCACCACGACATGACCACAAAAAGAAGGCCAGCTTTCAAGCCAATAAGCGAAAAAGCATGCGACAGCAATTCGGAGCTATCCATAGCTATTTCGTTGTGTCGGTCCCTCCTCAACTGTCCTCCCTGATCTGCTCGGCCTGCCAGCCAACGCAGACATTCTACCTACCAAGACAGCCGGGCGACGTGTCCTGCAAGCTTGATCAGATAGACAGAGACACCCGCTCGCTCAGGCCCACTCAAACGGCTGTCAGTCCGGCTGTCCAGCGAGGATCCAGTTGAGTCAACGAGCCATTTTGTCGTTGCAATCAAAATATACGGCTTGACGCCACTCTACCTGATCCTCAAGAAAGAGAGAGAGAGAAAGAGAGAGCAAGCGAGATCAAAAGAGACGGAAAGAGACACTGCAAGGTCGCTTTGGTTTTCGACCGTTTTGGAGTTTGACATTCGGTCGACAGCAACAACAACAATGACAACCATAACAACAACAACAACGACAACAACAACGAAGGCTAATTTGGTCGGGCTAAAAGCAACGAAACCTCTATCCAGAGTCCCCCCTTCCCGATTCTTAACTGCTGCGAGGACGGACCCTAGTACGTATGTCCCTTCGTCCCAGTCCGCCATTGCAATTGACATACTTGTCATTTTTGTGCCACGCGGCCTTGACATAGTAGTCACTTTACGGCTGGCACGCACAATTTTAACTATCGGGTCAGCTGGCTAACCGTTCTTACAGCTAATGTCTGTAAATCAGGCCTGTTACCTTTTCTCTCTGAATCTGCCGTATATAGGTATTTGTGTTTTATATCGAAGAAGCGATTTTGTAGTGGGTCCTAGAATGTGGTCAATTTATTTTGTGAGACTTTGTATTTGCAAATTATATAAATACAGGGTCTCACAAAATGGCTGGACCACATTCTAAAAGAGCGTCAAGCTCACTACAACATCGTTTTTTTTCATGGAATAGGAACGGATGTTTTTAGAGAGTGAGAGTAAAATAGCAAATTTATGTTGTACCGATGTGACTGTCCCGATATTAATTTACAAAATGTCCAATTGTAGGTAAATCAAATTGTATATCGGAATTTTTGAAAGAAAGTTCCGTTTCGTCTAAAGTAGATCCAACGCCAGCCAGGAGAAAGCGAAATAGTCGTGTTGAGAAAAATTGGAGAAAACATGGAGTTCCTGTGATGTATTATAGTTGAGCTTTCACGTTAGATACACTCGGCGTTGGTCATTACGCTTACATAATGGCAGAATGCTCATTCATTAGAATTATTTTGGTACAAAGTCGATTGTGGTTGGTTTCGTGATATGATTACCGTAAGCCGTTTTCGTCCGACCGCCTATGTTGGACTCCCATATGATCTCGTGTTAACAGAGGAGGGATGTTAGCGGTCACCTAGACGTACAGATGATTATCTGTCGAGCCCGGTGGCGTGGTGCGTTTGCCTGCGCCTCGCGACCGGAGAAGACACATAGGTGCGCGGGTTCGAGCCCTACCGTTGCACAAGTGTATGTATGCAAGTCTGACATCGGGTAGCAGGAGAACAGCTTACGGTAATCACCATATCACGAATCACGTACCATCACCACCGATTTGTACCAAAATGATCCAGAAAATAATATGATTTATCGTATTATGTATATCATGAGCGTGGTGGCAACAGTTTCGTGTATTGAGCGTGAAACGTCAAATATAAGACATCATTTCGGATTTCGATGCATGCTAGCTTCCCTCAACGTGTCTATTTCGTTTTGCTGGTTTTAACCAAATTTCAACCAAGTCGATTGGAATTTAAATATGCTGCTTCGGGACAACGTAATGAGACATCTAGGGACGTGGACGGAATGTCCGGGCGTGGTTGCGCGCTTGCGCGGTTGTTTGTGTATGACGGGGAACACAAGTTGGCAGTTGTGTGTCCCCATCAATTGAGGCGGCAGTGTATGTGAGGATTTTATGGCGTTCTCATTGCAAAATTCGAAGATTTTCGAAGTGTTATCAGATTTATCAGACTGCTGATATATTCATTCGCCGAATGCCGTTATCGCGAAGGCCGGGAGTGTTTGAGTGAGAACTCGAGAGCAGGTCAGGCAAACACTGTAATCATGGTCGATTTCATCGACAAAATTTGGTACAACCTAAAACACGTCTTAAAGGGAGGCGCTTCAACTCGGACGATAAGTTCAAGGACGCAGTGAGGACTGAGTCTTGTAACAGCCGCTTGGAATTCTGGAACTTAGGAATATATATATATTTACTTATATAGTGATGATTTATTACTGATTTGCATTACGTTTGCACACTCGGCAGTGCTCGCCTTAATAAACATTGTGGTAAAAAGATGTCACATGAGGTTAATAATCATCTGTCCGTGTCCTTGCTTGATGGTAGGCCCCGCTTTTATGGGCTCGGTGTGAGCGGTATATCTTCAAGGTTCCTTGCAACGTTAAGACGGTAAGATTCATAAGATTCCCCTTCGTGACGCCGAGCCCCAAGAGCGTACTCGCAGATTCGTAGTCCCATACACCACTCATAGAGACGAATCTGCGAGGTTTTGCGGGTAGGGGAGCGCCGCTTTTAAGAACTATCGATGTCATATTTGGTGATCTTGGCCTGTCGCGCTTTTGCCAGGTCCCTGTTCGGGCCGCAAACCTCGGCATCTAAAACCCAAACCTCGGTAGGTGTTGTTATTACGAGGTCGGGCTTGAGACCCGGTGCGCCCGGTCGATATATATATATATATATATATGGAAGCCATGCAGGGAATGCAAGCATCAGTATTGATTTGACATATATGTACATATATCTATATATATATCTCCTAAAATTCGTTCCACAAACTTTCAGATTTAGTACAACTCGGCAAAAACATCTTTTTTTTCAATACAACAAGGGCCGGAAATGTCTTCCTAAATACGGGTAATTGAGCGTGGGTTTAAAAAAATATAAGATTTGCAAAGAATTTCATTTCTTGAGAACGATGTTCAATACAACAATTGTTCTGCTTTGAGGTAATGTATAATGCACCTCAACAATTACAAATTTTTGCTCCAAACACGCAGGTGTGATTGGTTTGTCCATAGGATGACAGGGGCTCCCGCAATCGCAGATTTAGTGCAGATATGTCAGAATCCACCACTTTTAATAATTTCGCTCTCATTTCAAATTTAAGACACTTCCGCCCCTTGTTCTGTCGGAAAAATAGATTTTTCGCCGAGTGGTTTTAAACCCCAAAGTTTGTTGGACGAATTCTAAGAGACCCTGTATATGTATATATATACAGGGTGTTTGGAATTTTTTTTTTCGCCGTAGTAAAGAATTGTAGAGTCTGTTAAAGCAAATATTTTTTCCAATGGTTCATGGTCTCTGAGAAGTCTTATTTCGGAATAAGAGTTAAAGTACTACAATTTGTGGCAATAGTGTTTTTGCCCGACATAGGAGCATAACATGTGCTGTTGCGAGACAACCATCGAAAAATATATAAGGCTAGTCAGAAGATACGACTCGGTCGTTTAGAAGAGAACTCGCGAAAATGAAGTTAATTATTAACTTTTACGCCAAATACCCAAAATCATTACCCTACGACCACTAACGGCGCTCAAAACTGACACGTTCAGGCAAATGCGCATTTCATGGCAATCATTTTGGCACCAAACTTATGGCAACGTAAGCTGTGGTTGCGGAGTAATTACGATTTTTTGGCCAGATGTTGAGATTGAGTGCATGCAAAAATGACCTAGAGTGCTAGTAGATCATTTATGCATGCACTCAATCTTAATTACACCGCAATCACGGTTTGCATTGCTACGTATTTGGTACCAAAATGATCGGTATGCGCATTTGCCCGAATGTGTTAGTTTTGAGCGCTGTGATTGGTCGTAGGGTTATGATTTTAAGATATTGAACGCGAAGGCTAACAAAAGTACTTACTTTTTTGCTGAATATTTTCTAAACGATTGTGTTGCATCTTCTAGGCAATATAATATGTTATTCAGAAAAAGTATTTCTCGCGAATACGACGCTGTGCTTAGTTTCTGTATAGGAGGACTGGTTGTCTCGTAATTGCACATTTTATGCTCTTATGTCGGGCAAAAACACCAGTGACTCAAATTGTAGTAATATCACTCTCACTCCAAAACAAGACTTTTCAGAAACCATGTTTCATTGGAAAAAAGATTTCCTTTAACGAGCTCTACAATATCATATATCGCTCCCCAAATTTTTCTGGAACAAAGTCATTTTTGCATGCACTCAATCTCGACATCTGGCCAAAAAATCGTAATTACTTTGCAACCACAGCTCACGTTGTCATAATTTGGTGCCAAAATGATCATCTTGAAATGCGCATTTGCCTGAATATGTTAGTTTTAAGCGCCGTTAGTGGTCGTAGTGTAATGATTTTGAGGTATTTGGCGTGAAAGTTAATAATGAACTTCATTTTTCGCAAATTCTCTTCTAAACGACCGTGTCGTATCTTCTGACCAGCCTTATATATTTTTCGACAGAAGCAGATTTTTCTTAGTTTCTGTCAAGGAGGACTGGTTGTCTTGCAACAGCACATGTTATGCTCATATGTCGGGCAAAAATATTATTGCCACAAATTGTAGTAATTTAACTCTCATTCCGAAACAACACTTCTCAGAGACCATGATCCATTAAAAAATATATTTGCTTTAACAGGCTCTACAATTCCCTACTACGGCGAAAAAAGTTTTCCAAACACCCTGTATGTATATATATATATATATATATACATACATATGTATTTATATATACATATATATATATGTATTTTTGTATATATATATATATATATATATATATATATATATATATATATATATATATATATATATATATATAAATACATATTTATTTATAAATATATATACTCTTTAATACTTTTCTACATTAAATATGTGGCTCGGTTTGCAACCCTGTTTTTAGTAGCCAATGACAGCTATACGGTTGCAGAGTCCCTGTAGCGCAGTGGATAGCGCGTTGGACTTCTAATCCAAAGGTCGCGGGTTCGACTCCCGCCAGGGATGGCATTGTTTTACTTTTGCATTTTCTGCCAAAGTAGGAAATTAATTCTAAAGGTGTCATATCGCAGGTATATTGGCGGGAACACAATAACCGGCATGTGCATACGAGTAGTCGCGCCTTTTAAGAGGCCCCTCCAAAAACGGCTCGTTCATGCCACATGCGTATGGAATGAAATAAACTCAACTCAAAATGATAACAGCTCACTAAAATAATATGGTGCGGAACATTAGGCTTTTCCTCACCTATCTGTTGGTATTTGTATACTTATTAATCTGTGATAGCTTTATCTCACCCAACCGCGCGTACATAGTGCGTGCCTTGTTTAACGGGATCCCTGTTGGCGAGATACTGAATGGTACTTGTGTACCTTATGCGCCTAAAATAGAATGTCAAACGTCGACTATCTTTTAAAGCGAGCTAGGTAGACTATCAACAGTAATTAATATGATAATCAAAATTGATTTGCCTAACGAGCAGTGGTTATTGCTACAGTTAAAACAGAGGTGACCGCTAACTGCAAACGTATGAAGAAAGTTTTCGACGGAACTGTCTTTGGTTAATTTTCAGCCATGTCGTCTATGTTTCATTTGCATTTTTTAATTTATATTTAGTGTTTGGATAAAATCATAGAAGGTTTAATATTTTGCGAAATAATTCGAAATTCTCACGTGATTCTGCCTTATCCTGTTCCATCGTTTGCTAGAATTCTAGGAATTACCAAATAACCATGAGTAATGGAAGTGAATAAGAAACCTCGTATTTATTGGGAATAAATAACGCATATAATCTGCAGTAAGTTTCGTTTTTAATTTTTGCAGAATAGATTCAAAGCTTCCAAAAAATTGTTAGAATTCTCTTTTGCACACCTCTCGTCTTAGGTTGAAATCAGGTTGGGTTAGGACGCCGTGGTGGACAACAACGAAGCTCATAAGAACGCAAATGAATGCACAAAAACTAGCGAATTTTAATACTTTGGAGGATGAGTCACCAAAGGTATTGGGACGACCTCTACACAGAGCCTCACCATTTTTAGAACGTCTGAAAAACGCGCGCTTCATGTGTTATCTTATCAGCTTAAATATACATTGTTTATTACAGCTTACCTGTACATTGTTTGTATTTAACCCACAGGAAATGTACGTCAATTTATAATATGCGATTATATAACTAAGCGTACATGCAACGTCGAAACGCCGAAAAAGTCGTTTCAGAAAGGGTTTCGCCATGGGTTTGTTGCAAAGAAGGAGAAATAATACGATACTGGTCAAAACCAAAGAGATTTTGTTTGTGAGGTATTGTTTATTAACGTCGGAAAGCTGCACCGTGATCTAGCTTTATGACTGTAGCTAACTTCGTTACATACATATTTTTATTATATAACTTTTTTTTATGTTAGCACTTTGGAGTAAACAAGTGCCTCCGCGTTAACGTGTAGTCACGGGTTCTCTAACCCAGGACCAGCCAGATTGAATATTTTGTATCGTCCTTGCAATTCGATGCGCGAGGCCCTAATATATATATATATATATATATATATATATATATATATATATACACATATATATAGAAAATGTGTACAAAAAGGTGATTGATACCCTGCTGGCGCGTACCGTTCTAATGATACCACGATTGTTTATGATGAATGCGGCTGAGATTTGGCACAACGTAAAGTTGACGTTTGAGGGGCGGATTGTGATACAGCAATAACTAGCAGATCACTGATCAGTATAATGAGCAGACCCGGGCTTAGATTGGCCCGGATAAAGCCAGCAGCTTGTTGTAGCCATTATTCACTGTTATCATGCTCATTAAAACACGTTTAACCTAATCTCGATTCTCTTTATGAATACCCAAAAAGAGGCAACGAGTTGTAGCGCTAATATCTCGGACCTCAGATTCAAATTGCATTGAAGTTCACGAAGACGGCATAAATAAATCGACCTTATCGCGCTAACGTACTCTCGACACCATTAGCATCACATGCTAACAGACTAATACTCATAGCCCAGCAGACGTGTACTATATGAGACTTATTCTTGGGTATCACCGTTAGCAGATAGACCCGCCACTTTACCGGTATCTATACACTCAACTCTTAGACACTCGTTGCACAGCACAATATTGTTCAGTTCGTACTCTGTCTGCCTCTACAGCCTGGTAGCCCTTAAAATAATAATGAGCTTAACACAGCTGCTGATTCAGACATCGTCATTGCAAGCTCGCAAGCTATATTCTGCAGTCTGCTTCAGGCCGTATTGCGACGTATCAGGAACTTGGAATAAACAGAATAGCAGACATTATATACTCGTATATCTGCAGACGGGCTCTGTTCACGTGCTACGATCTCGTTCTCAATAGAAAATATCATAATTTACATGTGTTTATATATACATATATATATTTTTATATATATATATATAAATATATATATATATATATATATATATATATATATATATATAGAGAGAGAGAGAGAGAGAGAGAAGGAGCGGCCCTTGTGGCAGCATGGTCACTAACTCTCAGCGGTATAGTTTATCATATCTTCTCAATGAGCATCAATAACAGGGATTGAACCCTAGACCACGCTGCACATGTATACATTTTTTTGTAAGATTGACTATGTACATAACAAAGGTGATTTTAATAAATAAATGCATTTTTGTAAGAAGAAGGAATTTTATATACGCGCGCCTCTTATTCAGGCAGTGGGGAGCTTCAGAAAGCTGATCACTTACAAACAGCCGTCCTGTATTGCGCTATAAAAACCATTACCTGGAGTCCACTTTAATTAGTCGGGTGGTTATATATATATATATATAAGTTGAGATCGAATGGTCCTTACAGGTTTGTTTGCATCTGATGCCTTTGTATACTCGATGGATAAGATCCTGGCGCAAAATTCTGGCGAAAAAGTTCCTGGCGAAGAGCAACCAACACTTGAGGAAATGACAAAAGCGGCCATTAATAAGCTCAGCCAATCGCCTGCCGGTAAGTATTTCAGATTCTATCTTAGTTTAATTTAAGCACTCATTATGCCCCAAGTGTACTCAAGTGCGTCCATCGTCAAAATACCTAACCATGTAGGGCATTTTTCCGCGAAATTCCGGCTTACTACAGTTTATATATATATATATATATATATATATATATATATATATATATATCATACGTGCATACTCGTATGTTAGCGTGTGTATGCGCACACATAATTCATAAATGTCAGCATTTAGTGAAATATTCCATACCAAGGAATGAGCATAGTAGAAACTCTTATGGTTCATTCGCCGTTAATGAGGTGCTCTTTGTTACAGGTCATGAGTCCTATTGAAACATTGATGCATGCTCCGTCAGACCTGATGCTCTAAGAGGTCAATCAATGCTTTCCTTTGATAAACTTTGTTGTCTCATTGCAGCAATATTGTTTTTGTTCGGAAAGGTTTCGGGAATGCATGGTGCACATGCGTCATTAGCAGCCTGCGTGACTAATATAGGATACACAAATCCGCTGATCCCATGCATACAGATATGCCTTACAGGTCTGGCTCCACTTCCATTCCCCACCTTTATCGACTATTGCGACTAGCGGCCTTCTAAACAGTCTTCAGCGTTAAAATGGCATCAAACAGGTTCTTCGTCGCCTTCTTCCACACTTCCGGCAAGGTCATCATCCAGCTAACCACATTTCTAACTGGGCAGCCCTTTACGACCGTAGGGTCCGTGCACCTTGCTTCGCCGCAGCGAAACTCGCAGGGCGAAACAGTGTGCCCTGTTGCAAAGCACGCTGGTGGCCTTCGTAATCTTAATAATGTGGCGCCTGAATGTGATCGGTCAAGACTTATTTTGTACAATGGATCGATTGTGTCATTGTGTCCGCAGTCATACCACGATTTTTGGTCCCGTTCCCCCTGGTCGCCCCGGGTGAAACCTGCGCCCATTCCTCCCACCAGGCCAAAAAGCGGCACTCCTGGCAGTGGAGTCACATATTGGGGGCAGACGCTGAAAGGTTTCAAGACCGTCAAATATGTTCGGCTTACCCCTATTGCTAATGCTATGCTGTTAATGTGCCCCTATTTTCCATCATTTAGCGCGAGGAAGTGCACCAAGAACGCGCTGAGGCTCCAGCTGCATCCGCCTTCCCTTGGATTCTCGTTTCGACCTGTTCTGCCAGGGCGTTTACTACCTTTTTCCTGTTGTCCCGCTCTTAGATCATCTTATTCGTGCTCCGTCCGCTCCATACCATCTTGCCAGACAACCATGGTTGCGTCTCTGAGAACCGCATGATTAAGTAGTTTATCATCGGGGTGTTGTGCTTCCTCGTCGGTCGCAGGCAGGTTCTACGGATACCTTCTTGACCTTTCCTTTTACATAGCATAGGTAAGCTGATATCGTAAAGCTAGGATTGCTCCATAGTATTTTGCGTTCTCAGCCGGGTAGCTAGCGGCGGGATGGAGATTCCTCCTGTCCTCTTCGGTCTTTTTAAGGGCCAGCTTAAGCTACTGCGCCTCCATCTAGGTTTTAACCTTTACTACTGCTACGTTGGGTTCCCTCCCAGTTTCAGTTACCACGAGGGCTATATCGTGGGCGTAGGCTAGGGTCTTCACACCATCAAGTAGGTCATCGATTTTTAAGATGCCGTCATGCGCTACGTTCTACAGACCCGGTCTAGAATAGAGCCCTGCGCACAACCACTCCACCAGTGAGTCTGTATGTCCTGTTCCTTGTCTCAAGGCCCTGCTCGGTCAAGTAAGACGAGACTATCCTCCACAGGCATGGCGATACATGTTTCCTCTCCAAAGCCGCCAAGATTAGCCCCAGTTTGCTACGCTAAACGCATTTCGTACATACAGTAGGATACGCAGAACGAAGCTTCCATTACTTGTCTGAATACCTCCGGCCATCTCTTTACATTAAGCTTAGCTTTCGGGAGAAATTCCGTCGGGCCCTAGGGGTTCACCAAGCGCCAGGCCTTCCTGGGCCTGCTTCATCTTATTGAGCGTTACGCCGGGAACCTTCTCGGGAGGAACTTGTATGGGGCGGCAACAGTGAGTACAACAGCGAGCTGATGATCATCCATCTGGCTCTCCGCCATTCAGCGATATTCTCCGTCTAACGCAATCCTCATGATCTCCATGCCAACCCTACAAACCTGTTGGCGATAACTCATAGTCAACGATGATTTAGGAATTCTGAGCTTAAATCAAATGTCACATGTCATTGTCTCCCATTACAACTTGCCATTCCCTCATTATAGAGGAGACACCGATGGTACTGACTAGGGCTTCTTCAGTTAAGGAGCAACAGCAGTCGCCTTCTGGTGCACACAACAGAGATAAAAAAAAATTCAGGCTGACCCTCAGCCAAGATTTAACGACCACGGAACTGCTTTTTGCATTGCTTCATAGTGTTTTCTCCGGTCACGAGGCGAAAGCGGATGCACAACGCCACCGGGCTCTACATCACAACAGAGATGCCGGCGAATGAGTCCAGTTGCGAGCAAATTTAACATTTCCCGAGGTTCAGTATAAGTGTAAATAATGTTTAATTTAATGTACGTTTGTTTCACAGGCTATGTTCTATTTGTCGAGGGAGCCCGAATCGACACGGCTCATCACAGCAATCTCGCAGGATACTCGCTTGAAGAGGTTGGTTAACTGATCTTATCCTCAAAGAATGACTCCCAATACAGCATAATTTTGCAACTTTTCCTAAGAAACATTGCTGCATTTTCTTTTGTACTTTGAGGTCACTCAATGGGTCCTATATTATAGCATTTATATCATAAACCCCATCCCATATTACTCATATATAATCCGTAATAATGATCCGTGCCTCTAAATGCGTTACATCGTACCTATGTGGCAAAAGTTTTAGTCTTGTGTTTCTTGAACTCTGCACGAATTTTCTGAGTACGGATAGCAATAACTTAGTTTTGTGTGCATTACTTTAGTTTTGTGTGCACATGCACAGTGTAATATCTTCTGAGTAAATCACGTATCGTGCTGAGATTAGAACAGTACACTTGACTTATCGTTACATTGAAGAGCAGAAAAGTAGGAGACAACCCAAGACCCATTCTCAGTGGACACCATGAAAGAACAAGTATTGCGCTGATCGTCGACAAGAGCGGACGCCTGTTCTTGTCACGGCTCGGTTTGCTGGACGCCGGTGGAGGCGGTAGAGAGGGCCTACGGCTACCCTCGCGTCTATCTGGCCGTAGGTGCGTGTGATGCATGGCAGTTACAGCGCGCAAGCCCCCAGCAGGTAAATACCTTTAGAGCCGGACCGACTCAGGGCTTGGCGCCAAGTCTGCCCTTGGGATCGGATCGATTTAGCGCTTGGCACCAATGTATTGGGCACGCCACGGGTCCAGGATAAGAGCGGCAACAGCTTGCTCAACCCCCCCCCCGCTCCACTATATAACCTCCCGTAGCCCTCCGTGGAAGAGCAATTGCGGCTGACTAAAGGCAGAAAGCATGGAGTAGTCTGATCTGGAACTGGTGGACACGGGAGCAGAGTACCACTTCTATGCGTGATCTGCCCTTTTCTCGAAAGATATAAGACACGGCGTGCCTACGACACACTAACGGCGCGCTCAGAGGGAGCTCGACCGGACAAGTGGCTACGCCTGCCTCTTACAGTGCCGATGCCACTGGGCGGCCTCCTTTATAAAGATGGGAAAAATGCGGTGACCCCGGACATTTTGTTCGGGACTACAGTTAAAGCTTCCATGCTTATGCATGCGATGCGGAGGACCACGGAGCCAACAGCTTGGCTTGCCCTTTGTACGAGAATCTAGCTGAGTAGATGCAGATGATGCAAAAACATGTGCCAGCGGCCCTAGCCTCTCTGTCTCACATAGGACGGACGGACTTCTAAGACCTACATGGCATGGCGGTCAAAAAACCCTCGATTGAGCCGGAGCCGGAAGAAAAAACCAGCCTCCGCTGAACAACTTTCTAAACTGTTCAGCAGTTGGCTAACGGTATTGGGTGGGTTTGTTCTAATATTGTTTGATATGCGCAATTTCATTAATTATGCCAACTGGCAAGTCATCATGGGATTCATGGTGTCCTTTTATAATTTGCTTTCTTTAGGAGGTTCTGTATTTACGGCTACTGGTTGCTATCTAAAGGGAGGCAAAGTATAAGGGCATTATCCTAAACATCAGATTCGGAAAGCTATATGTGGCAAATTCTCTGGGGCAAAAAGATTGCAAATGTTTAAATTTTAAATTAGAACGCGGCTTTAATTTTTACAAATAAACAGATAGGGCTTCTGAACGTTCTACTTCCCTCAAACTGACGGAAATATATTAAACAATGTTGGAACCTCTCCGTTTAGTGACAGAAAAAATATGAGAAGGCCGTGGAGCACCGCCGTGGGCGCGCTCTAAATTGTTTTCTCAGTGCTGAGCGCCGAACGCCGTTGCATCTAGGAGCAATCCACTCCTAGATGGAACGGCGGTTAACACGCACAGAACGCGCCTGAAACACAACCCTGTTGATAGAGGTACGCCCCAGAACGTAACGTTCCGACGTGACAGGACACAAAAAGGTCCAACGCCGTCTTCAAAGTGATGCTCGACGGCACGAGGAGACCTTGTGATCCCGTACGCTGTTCTGGAGCAAGAATCAGGCGCCTGTTTACACGTGCTTCCTAGTGCCCTTATAGTAACACTTCTCGATGACTGTACAACTCGCATAGTAGTAGGCTTACGGCTAGGAAAACTACTAGGTGGATTATCAGCGCAAGATAAAGCTATAGGTATACCGCCATCAATAAGACTTTTACCAGAGCTCTTAGGTAACGTGGCCCTTTATACGTCTCAGAGCCGCTAGGCCACCGTTCGGGCAAGCGTCTAAACAAAATAGCACTCATACCTTTAAGCTGAGTTAAATGCCAGTTTAGGATGTGATTGTCACCCTAGTTCTCTTCTTGAAGCCGATATGGCTACGCAGCCCTTTATATGGATACCATAATCATATATATCGTAAAAGTATAATTTTTTTAAGAGGTATGACTAAACGTACCACTGAAACTGAGAAAATGATGTACCATACATTTGAAAAACGTATTGCTTAATGGGTTAACGTATCTGTTACGCTTTTTAGATATATATATATATATATAGGCTCGGTTTACAAGTTGACCTCTTAAACCAATTTGCACTTGCATGCGTTGTGTGCACGTCGGTACCGTGGCCGGTATGCACACTGTACGTTCCGTGGACATACGATCACGTGCAGGTCTACCAACTGGACAAGGCCATCGAAGCGGCCGGCGCGATGACTTCAGAACGTGACACGCTAACCATCGTCACCGCGGACCACTCGCACGCCTTCACTATCAGCGGTTATGCGCCCCGAGGCACCGACATTCTAGGTAACCAATGTGCTCCCTACGCAAGCTACCGCTTTAAGCCGGTTATTTAGCACTTTAACAGAAAACCAACAAGTCTCTCTCTTTATCGATCCGTTTTGCATTCTGACGCATGTCTCTCTCTCTCTGTCTATATATATATATATATATATATATATATATATATATATATATATATATATATATATATATATATATATATATATATACGCAAATAACGGTTAATCGCATCTGTGCTACGCTGAGTAACATCATGGAAATAAAATGTGGGTACATTTCTTAATAACGCTCCAGATGGTGACTGAAAGGCCCCAATTGATCGGCCGACCATTCTGCCATTCTGATCCGCTTCTTCCACGCTGCGAGTAATCTGGAAGAGTCTTTCATTTTGCCTATTTGCGGTATGCTACAGGCCGACATTCGACCCATCAGATCAGTCGGAAAGCGATTTTCACGATCAAGAGTTGCCTTAATCATTTTCGTACTGGCTACTCGTACTGCTCACGCTAGCTGGCTTGTGAAGTTAGTCTCGTAGATGAGTGGTACTACGATCGTCACCCGTGAAATTCGATTGTGTGAAACGCGCTAATTTAATCGCCGAAAACGGCGCCTGTATATGCAGGGTGTCCCATAAAGAGCGGAATTAGATTCTAAATCGAGTACAGCTTTCCTATTTAACAATAATAACTTTGATTTGTTTATGAAGCAGACATATGAAAACTGTGCATAGAACAACCCCCGGAGAAGGATGTCCAAACGCGTTTTGCAGCATATGAGGCCGTCTTGTCGATCCCGGTGGCGTCGTGCATTCGCGCGCGCCTCACGGCCGGAGGGGCACATAGGTGCACAGGTTCGAGCGTCACCGTTGCACATTTTTTTATTTAGAGGGTCCGTCTCACGAAGCAATGCAAAGGCAGTCCGGTGGGCGTTAAATGTTGGCTGAGGGTCAACTCAAAAAGTTTACTTCAGACCATCCCGTTAGAACCACATGTTGTTGAGATTCACACCATTTATTTGAAGAACAAACATTACCGGGTTATCGTGCCCCGGTACCGCTCATTATTTACTGTTTATGCATTACTGACAGCGTCTTCGAAGAGAAATATTTCAATGATGCCTTCTGCCCAAAATCCGCTTTTGTTGGTAAGTGGTGGTTCCTCCACCACGACAGCGCGCTAGCCCACCAGTTTGAAAAAAACGGAGGCCTTTCTCGCTGCATCTGGAGTCACGCTAGTGAAGCACTAAGCTTATTCGCTCGATTCGGCACCTTCCTTTGCACATTTTTTCAAAAATAAATTAAAATTAAGAGCGCGAACACGTGATGCCTGAATCCATTCAAATTGATCTAGAAACCTTCGATAAACGTATGTTAGTGTTTTGCAAGTGTGGGTGGCTTTATGCATTCAATTTACCGTCTTAAGTAATGTAAACGACTTGCTAAAATTTACGTCGAAATCTAATTATTTTCTTCTTAAAAAATACTATTTTTGTCGTCATTAAGTCACATAACTCTGCAAAAAAGACCAGGCGTTTCCTACGATTTTATTTGTGTGTTTCTTGAAACATGGTTGTATCCGTTTGTCCTCTACAATGGAATTGCCCGTTCGCGATTATGAATTGTCACTGCAACAACACGCCAGGCCACGCTGGCCGGGCTAACTCCAATGCGCCCTACAGTACGCTCAGCTATGCCGCAGGGCCGGGGGCCCTTCTTAACGAGATCGATGATGACGAGCGGATGGGTAAGTCGCGCAGATATGCACAGACATATTCACTCACGAAACTACACCGTTTAATTAGGGTCCCGAAATTTAAAACATTCGGCTGTTCATCGTCTACGGTGCCACTATGAATCACTGCTTGTTATGACTGCCATACTCATTTCGAGGCATGCCGTGACTTAATGCACTCAAAAAGTTTATATATATATATATATATACATCCTTAAGACTTGTATGAGATAACTGTTAAACTATGGTATAGCACTGCACCTGTACGACTCCGACGGAAGAGACTCGTATGTGAAACGTTTACTTAAATGTGTGCATACGTTTTATTAAACAATAATAATAATAATAATAATAATAATAATAATAATAATGATAATAATAATAATAATAATAATAATAATAATAATAATAATAATAATAATATAATAATAATAATAATAATAATAATAATAATAATAATAATAATAATAATAATAATAATAATAATAATAATAATAATAATAATAATAATAATAATAATAATCGTACACTAGGTATTTCCCCGAGAAACTGTACTGACGACCTCCCCGCATAGTTTCTAAGGTGAAAGCTGTGACAAAACGAGAATCAAACTTTTTGCTAATCGATGACTTTTAAATTTTGAATCTGTTGTTGTTGTCTTTGTTGTTGTCGCTGTCGTCGTCGTCGTCGCCGCTGGTGCTGGTGCTGCTGATACCGTCATTGGTCATTGGTCCCGCTGCTGCAAACATTTAACCATGTAGTGCCGCAGAACAACTTTCTGCAGCCGGCGATGGTGCACACGAAGAAGGGCGTCCACGGCGGAGAAGACGTCGCCGTCTACGCTAAGGGCCCATGGGCGCATCTCTTCTCGGGCACCCACGATAACACGTACATTCCGCACGCGCTCGCCTATGCAGCCTGCATCGGCCCGCGAACTGATCACTGTCAGACGAGGCGACCGGCTTCGCTCCGCGCCAATCGGTACGTCGCGCCCCCGTCACCGGGGGTGACCTTTGCCAGCCCTCACAGGAGGTGACAAGTTGCAACAACAACAGCAACAACAACAACAGCAACAACAGCAACAACAACAACAATAGCAACAACAGCAACAATAACAACAACAGCAACAATGCGATCTAGGCTAATGCGACTCTTATCCTCTTGAGTCCGATTTCGACCTTGAGAACGGGTTCTTCGTGTCGCTGTGAACAGACGACGTGTACCAACGTGTACCTTGGTAGAGGTCGTAGTCGTACGTCGGCTTAGTTAGCAGATAGTTAGCCCGACGTACCCGACTAGAGTAATTGTGACGACAAACAGTCTATTTTATGCACAGGCACACGTATGTGCGACAAGTAGACTAAAACAGCCCCAGCAACAACAACAACAACAACAGCAGCAGCCGAGAAGCTTTTGACCTTGCACAAACGACAACAATACCAAGCAGTTGCATACTCGCGCCGAATCAGATTCTGCAATGCAAACTAGGTTCGTGAGCCGTAAACATGTTGATGACGATAACTATCGGCAGTGTTGCCATAAACCCACGGCCCGCTCTCTGTGAGGCCATACGATGGCATCCAAGCTATGGCTGGTAGTCTATGCACGCATATACAGTCGTGCATGCATACACATTCATACATACATCCATGCATGCGTGTATTGTTGTTACGCGCGCGACAAGTGTATTAGGTATCAACGATTGCTTGTTCAACTAGACGAAGCGGCCATAAGATGTTTTTTTAACGTTTTTCCGTAAGGCTTATGCCCGTGTACGGTTGTTCCATGTCATGGCTAATGTTTAATCCACTCGGGCATTTACCTTGTCTAAATTGGAAACCATGCAAACCAATTTAAGAGTGGCCGGTCTAGGTCTCGAACCCAGGCCTCTCGAATGCAAGGCAAAGGCTCTGCCACTAAGCCATCTTGCTCGCTTGTTTATTTCGTCATTATTTCGTCACATATCAGACAGCTCAGAGCCAGCGACTAATTTGTAAACATGAATATTATTCTAATTGTTCTTGCTGTTGGTATTGCGCTTGTTGTTGTTGTTGTTGTTGCTGTTGGTGGTGGTGGTGATGGTGTTGCTTTTGTTGTTGTTGTTGTTGTGGATATTTTTTGTCATTGTTGTTATCTTTTCCGCAGTAGAAACCTGACCATAATCGACCACATCAACGGGAAAACCATCGCGCCCGATGTCCTCAAAGACGATTCGCTCGTACGGAAGGTTCGAAATCAACCACCAATTGTTGTTCCGAGCTTCGAACAACTGCCGCAAACTCCGACCGTGCCACCGCAAAGCTTGCCTGCGCCACCTCGATTCACTGTCGTTCAACACCAGCAGAACCAGCAGCAGCTACATCAGCAAGAGCTGCAGCAGCATCAGCAGCGACGGATCCGAGTCGAGGGCATTCCGCTCGCTCAGAACAATGGTGCCATTGGCGCGTTTCGACGAAGCCATCCGTCAGCGATTCTTGACTCGGCGGCGCTCGCTGGCCTCCAGGTAAGGTGAGTGGGTATTCGCGAGCACACCTCTCGTGTGTGCTTGTCGTGTTTACCTCTTCTCTTGCGATATTGATAAGCTGTTTCAGTTAATAATAATAATAATAATAATAATAGTAATAATAATAATAATAATAATAATAATAATAATAATAATAATAATAATAATAATAATAATAATAATAATAATAATAAAATTATATAAGGTGCAAACGGTTTTCCAAATCGATTGTTTTGTAGACTGGCGCCAATCTTAGATTTGGCAGAAGATCTAAGAAAATAATACTTTTTTTCGAGCGAGGCAGAATTTATTTGGGAACAAAAGGAGATAAAGGTGGATCAAGGATTTTCTTTCGAAGCTTACGCAATGCTATTAACGGCCTAAAGATGCTCTGATTAGGAAAACAGATATCCAACTACTAGACATGCAGTTCATGGTGTATATAGTAGACTTGCTCATTTTAAGCGGTAAACCAGTAACAACGGTACTCCCATGGAAAGCTGAGTACAAAATTCGTTGCCAAAATAATCAATCAACAATGCCAACAAAATAAACAACGCGTCGCGTTATACGAGACAAGTTACTGCGGCGATTCCGCAACTCCGTGGTCGTAAACCCACTCATGTGGGGTTTCCTACTGTGATTCTCTCTGGATTTAAAGGGCGCCCGTGTTCTTCAGGGAGGGGTAGCGCCTCCCACGCGAGTCATCCGCAATGTCATTCGCAGGCCGAACCCGTTTAATCCGCTAGCCGGATAGCAACTTCGACCCTTGGCGTTAATGACGCTCATGTCGTTAAGGACACCAGAAGCATTCTCCCCAATAATGGGCGTGCAATTTTCAAGTAGGGTCATTCTCGACGGCGATACATAGAACGCCAATGGTTGTGATAACAATTACTGATTATTATATACATATAAATATATATATATATATATATATATATATATATATATATATATATATATTTATATACATATAAATATATATATATATATATATATATATATATATAATTTTTTTTTTTTTTTAATCATGTAGATGTGGGGGCAGAAATACAAAGACAGTCTCTGTTGCCTGGATTTTTTTATTTCACACGGCCATCTTAGTATATAATTTGGGTCAGTTCATGAACTTGTTGAATAAGATGACTAATACATTAGATTGCAATGTTGTTGCCAAAAGTATTATATATATATATATATATATATATATATATATATATATATATATATATATATATATATATATATATATATATACCCGTGGATCAGCTTCTTGTGCACCGTGGATTGCCTTGTTTTTTTCTGTACAACCGGTGCGGTGCGCATATCTGCATTTTGTATATAGATTGTGTAAGATTACTTGTAACTGAAAATAATTACAGGTGATTTAAAGCGAACAAATGTATATATATATAAACCATGTATTTTGTGAAGGCAGCACGTGACGTTGCCTCTTAGTCATTACAATTTCCTGAATAAAAGCACTAGCGAAATGTGGAGTCAAATACATATTTTCTTACCATGTTGACGAAGCGTGTTTTAACTTACGTACGTGCCCACATGCACATCCTTCTAGATCGAGGGAGTTCTTACTGAGAAGATGCACACCACACATACGCATACTATAGTTTGGCATGGCATGTCATTGTATAGTAAAGTAGTTCATGTCATATTTATAGTATACATCGCCATCTTATGATGAGAACGCTTTAGTTGCGTTTACCTTAACAGTGACTATTAGGCAGTACTATCGAGCCTAACAATTGCTTTCTGTGCAACTAGGCGTCCTTCTACGGATCAAAAACACTTAATAAAAATAGGGCGGGCTCTTCTTCTGGAAGCGCCTGCATCGCTCGAATGTCGACCCGTCCTTACAACCAACCAGCGATCAAAGTTAACTGACCTGTCTATATAATCACAACACGATAAACAAGGTCGCATGAGTATGGCTTCCGCGTTATCAGATTGGAAGTTGACGAATTGAGGTTCGTTTGGAGCAAAGCTGTCACGCGACCTCATCAGTGAGCAGCCCAGTATCTTTGTAGATGATCTTCATAGACGTCTACGTCATATCATCCAGATCTTCCTGGCAGTCTAGGTAGGCGCCTTATCTGTTTCTCATGACTAACCAGTAGTTGAGCCATTCCTCCATGCATTACGACACTCGACGCAGATCACATGCTACCTCCACAACAGGCGTGAGAAAATAATCACTCCTTCAAGCTTGTCTTTGCGTAAGCAGCAACATTATTCGAAACAAAATATGCGCCTAGCTCAAAAATCCCTATTTAGCTTAGAGGCTTACCTCTCTCTCTCTCTCTCTCTCTCTCTATATATATATATATATATATATATATATATATATATATATATATATATATATATAGATATAGGGCATTTCCGTAGTGAAGCAAAGACATGTCAAAACGTTTATACCTGCTAAAAAGCATAAAAAATTGCCCCACGTCACGGATGTCGCAGTATGATTTTTTTTGAACGCCCTTGTATCCGCAAGCCTCCTAATAATTCCTACGGAGCTTTACTGTTGTAATTCGTATCAAAAAGACAGCGAGTGACAACATGGACAGAGTAGCGAAATCGTAGCCAACATGGCATGAAATGACTTTATTGGCATAATAAATACGGAAGATATACAATGCGAATCTATCGGCAATGCACCTGCACACGGACGCTGGCGCAGGAGATCTTCCCGGATGTGTCCATCATCGCTGGATCGCCACGACGTTCCTACTGCAGCCTCTGGCGTTGCCCCCGTTGATGGTGGTGCTGCTGTTGCTGCTGTGTTTCGAGTCGGTGCACTCACCGACCGACTGGCATCAACACATTATCCGTATGGGTAGCGTCCGGGGTAGCCGGGTCGTTGAGGGTACTGAGGATAGTGGGACTGAGGGTAGTGGGACTGAGGATAGTGAGACTGAGGATAGTGAGGCCGAGGGTAGTGAGGTCGTTGTGAGTGGTGAGGTCGGTGAGGTCTGTACTGTGCCGACGTCACGGCGGCGAATAGAGCCAACAAAAGGAGGAGCAGTGAATACGCTGGCTGCATCTGAAAGTTCCCAGGCAACAGTAACAGTGGACAAACGTGAATGATTTACGTTAACTGGCCCTGTCGGTATTCGCTTTGGGTGTTGGGCCGAACGCACTCCGAACGCTCATGTCACTCAGAATTTCGTTGCGCTTCATCTTCGTTCTTCTTGATGGTTGGTATTCAGTTCTACAAGATTCAACAGATCTAGACGGTGCATCTGAGATATTTTCGATCAAAAGTGTGTGTGTGTATGTGTGGACAAATAACAACTGTATGAAGTTTCTCAGATTATTTGTATACTTATGTTGGGGCGCATGGGTAGGGAGCGCGGTCGGCTTCTATTTTCTTCTAGCGGCTTAACGCAGGTGGCTGGTAATAACCAAAAGAATAGCAAATCTACATCATAAGATAAGCTCAGTGCTTTCAAAAGAACAGCCATAGACTAGTTGTAGTTCTTATCATTTATCTAGTGGTATAGTGAACGCTATAAAGTAGGATTCTAAGTCTACCAAATGCTCAACCTTAGAGTAGCTGCAGATGAAATCGACACAATCTTGCTAAGACGATCGAGAAAATAGCTTTAGAAGTATATCATCCTAGCTAGCTTATGTGTTTAACTAGCCGCGGCTAAGAAAATACTTTTGTGGCGGAGTGGCGCTATTATTAGCGGATTATCGCATAGCGGGGCCCAACGCAAACTGTTAATATATCGTACATTTGAACACGTTATTGTCGTGGAGAGAGCAAAATAAATAACAACTGAAAGGGTGAATAATAGCCGAAAATAAATTCAAACAACGTTGAGCACTTGAGTGGAGTCTATGCCAGAAATGTCACAATAATATTCATAACGAACAAATTGGTAAATTATGAATCGCCATCGATGATCACAGTATAAACTTTTTTTTATCTCTATGTCTCCGACAAGCTGTCAAAAAGTGAACTAAAGCGCAAGCTCAACGATAACGACGCACAAAACACGCAAACAACGCCTTAATTAGAGTTCAGAAAATCGTGAGTATAGAGATCGTTATATAGGGATTCATAAATCGAAATGATGGTTAATCGAATCAACAATATGTTTTCGTGTTGCATGGCGAGAATGTTAAGAACCATGAACTAGTGATCTAATATTATTATTTACTGTACAATTACATATATTTTGCAAAGGTACTATTTCGACCTATTATACGGTATTATATATATACATGTGAATGTTTAAATACGTTTAATTGTTCTTTATGCCTCTTATATTGTGCATTGTATACAGGATTTTCCTTAATAATTATGTATATAATTATCTACCCTTTGAAAGCAATAAAGGAGCACTTGAATTGAATTGGATTGAATAATTTTATAATGACATTGACAAAAACAATATATATCTTGTAACTATAAAATCGTTAAACAAAACAAAACAAAATTAAATATATATATATACCTTGTTGCCGTAGTTGCTGCGGCAGCGCTGATGGGTCTATTTAACTGTAGCTCGATTGTATACTGTACTGCCAACAATCTGCTACTCCTATTTATACTGGGACCGTGGCAGCGGCTCCGCTTGCGGCAGCGCTGTGGATTTGCGTCGCGGCTGTAGCGTCGGCAGCAGCGGCAGCGTCGGTAACGCCTCCTCCTGTAAAAGTCTTCCCCCGAGTTTTCTTCTCTCCTGTCAGGCAGCCGCTGCTACAGCTTCTTCTTCGTCTACCAAACAGCACGCATCTATCTCATCTCTCTAGCCGTCGTGGACAAACCGGCCGAATTCGCGACGCAATCAATGATCGACAAAGAACAAAATCTACAAATAGACGAAATCGGACGCAGGCCTGTAACCCGTTGGGTCCAGCCTTAATGAGCATCAAATAGCATCAGATCTAGATTTGCTCTGTTACCCATCGGTCCATGGTACTTGTAACCTTTTGTTCTTTTTTTTTTAGAGTTTCCGTAAGGCTAATGCCCGTGTACGGTTTTTTCATGTCATGGCTAATATTTAATCCACTCCGGAATTTACCTTGTCTAAATTGGAAACCATGCAAACCAATTTAGGAGTGACCGGCCTGTGTTTCGAACCCAGTCCTCCCGGATGCAAGGCAAAGGCTTTGCCACTAAGCCATCTTGCTCGGTTGGACGGCGGCGCTAAATCCTGGTAAGCCAGCTACGCTATTTACGGGAGACGCCAGGTCCGTGCTAGCATTCAAAAATGACGTGCGTTCACCACAAAGGGCATGAAAAATATGCTAAGTTGTCGCTGTCGGCAGTGCACCCCAAACTCGGGTGCAAGCAATCCGAATCTTCACAGATGCACGTCGCAGCAGAACACAATAAAATTCGAATAAGTTAGAGATTTTTAGGCATCCATGTGGGTCAAAGCAGAATTCCAAGAAAGCCTATTAGAGAATAAGGGAGCTCTGACGTCGATAAATGATAGCTGTGTGTCTACAAGCAAAACGCTGCGTTTGGAGATAGAGCTTTGCATTTTCAAGATTCAACAACGCTTTACGGTCACCAATTGTACTTCGTTTAAGACAGCACAAGGGACCCTATACTGGTGGAACCCAAACTGACAGGCTTAGCCACTACTTATAAAGCAAGGTTTAATGGAGAAGCTCTTGTAAGACTCCGCCGGCGTTTGACAACTCTGCGCTCGCAGGCGGTCCTCTCTATATGGAGGTGCAGTCTTGGTTCATCAAGATTTAACTACATGTTGGGAACATCCCCGACCCTTAATTATACCAAAAGCCCTGCAGCGTACGACAAGGCTTTTAGGATTATTCTAGATATGCCATTAAATGTTAGTTTAGAAGATAGCGTATGGAAGAAAGCAAGCCTACGAATAGGCTTCGGGGCTCTTGCCGTTAGAACGGCTAGAGATCTTGCCCCAGCCTGCTATGATGCATGATTGGATCAATTTAGTTTTCCGGTGGAATCTGATGTTACTGAAAGTGCAAACATTACATTAACAAAAAACTGCTTTATTGCCAGATGCGACGATTAAGAGCCAACTTGACTTTGGCTCTCTGAAAGAGCAGCGGAGGATGGCTATAGGCCCTGCTTGCCCTTCAGCTTGGCACCGTGGTGGATGGACCTATTTCCTTTCGCATAGTGCCGACTATTAGTATAGGCGCCAACGTCTGTAAGTGGTTCTCATGTATGTCGCGTGGTCTACTGGTCGACTCAACGTCGACTCTACACTAGTTAAGCTACCTAAGGGGTCCTAGCAGGCTACAGAGCACGCGGAACTCAATGTAATAGTTAACAGAGGACTGAGAAGAGCGAGCAGGAATACCATCTACACTCGAGCCCAAACGTCCAAATGGACGCAATGAGTTACAACCTGGTCGATAATGGTATCTCTGTGGTTGTACGGAAAACGTTTTGTTCGGAATGTTATTGCCTCATGCATGGCGGCGTCACAATACCTTAGTCGCAGCTCTGTCGAGTGTGGATGGACCGCAGTACACGCAGATTCGGCACACATGAAGCCGAAACCTACGGGTCTGGATAGTTCAACTTAGGGTTTTTTTCCGAGCTTCGAAAGAACATTTGCGACTATGTGTCAAAAGATTGTGACAAGCTGTTAATATAGATTGACGCTCCACAGCGTGACAAACCTCAGCAGGTCAAAGCTAATGTTAAGAGCAGCTGCAGATGTAGGTGCCTTTTCATCGTCGCACGGGTAAGTTGGCTCGATAAAAATTAACTAATCTGCTTCGCTACATGTGTTTGAAATTAAGTAATGCGATTTGTTATTACGAACATAAGTTATTTCAAGGCGTCGAATAAGAAACAACATACTCTGCCTTCTCCTTTGATACTCCATTCTGAATTGTCGAAACGTGTGTGATAGATATCATGTGGGAAATTGTAATCAAATTAGGTCATTGACCCAACTTACAGAATTTAACGTTTTATCTTCCTGACGATGTTGGTATAACAGATGTATTTTATAGGTAGAAACCTAAATGTACGTATGTGTATACTCACCAAATGCCAGCTTATAGGACATAACTAGGTATAATGACACGATAAAGTGTGAATAAATTGAAATTGAAATACTGAATTGTCTGATTCAGTAACTCCCGCGTTCGTACACATGTGTGGTAGCGAGACCTATTTAGAATTGTTTTGAAGGCAATTTGAATTACAGGCCTCGACTATATTCACTACATATCGTCGTGAATATAGTCGTTCCTATATACTATCACAATACAATAAACAAGGTCGCATAAGTATGGCTTCTGCGTTATCATTGATCTGAGGTTGACGTACCAACGTTCGGTTGGGGCTTAACAAATCCACTTGGCGGTTTCACGAGTGAACACACAGCCTAGTATCTTTATTGCTGGTCAGCCTCATAGGCGTTTACGTCATATCATTGTGGTGAAATAAATGCTGAATATATATATATATATATATATATATATTGTTTTTTTTTACATCATCATTTATTTCCCGTATAATATAATAAGTATATGCTATACATATCTTAGGTTTAGCTAAGCCAATGTGCCTAGCGAGCGTGCATTATGACTATCACGTGCACATTTCGATGAAGCCAGGTCGAGACGCCTTGCGTCACGAATGGATGCAGCGTTTCCACGTTGTATGTCAGGATCCAAACGTTGTTTAAAAAATTACGACGATTTGCTATTCCCGAAAGACAGGTTAGAAAAAGTGCCGACTTTGCGGATTAATTGCCTGATCCGAACGCCAGGAGCACCCAGGGTTTCAAACGCGAGGGACAGAATTCGTGGGGATACTCGATTCATGAGTATTTCTCAACTTGCTAGTCTCCGCAAAATGGGCTGCATAACCAACTTCGAATGCGCCGCCACCTATATATATATATATATATGCCTCGTCAAAGGAGAAGCTTGAACTTTAAAACGATGGCATAAAGCGTGGTTTATCCGCAAGCCAAATAGGTCCTATCGAGCATAACGCTCGTAGGTGAAGCTGACACACTGAAAAACAGCGATTGACAAAATGAACAGAGTTCCGAAATCGTAGCCAACATGGCATGAAATTCGACTTTATTCGTGTAATAAATACGGAAGACATACGATGCGAATCTATCGGCAATGCACCTGCACACGGCCGCTGGCGCAGGAGGTCTTCCCGGATGTGTCCATTGTTTTATCACCACGACGTTTCTACCGCAGCCTCTGGCGTTGCCGCCGTTGATGGTGCTACTGCTGCCGCATTTGACTCACCGGTGCACCGACCGATTGGCATTAACACTTTATCCGTACGGGTAGCGTCCGGGGTAACCGGGTCGCTGAGGGTACTGAGGATAGTGAGGCCGAGGGTAGTGAGGTCGTTGTGAGTGGTTCGGACGGTGAGGTCTGTACTGTGCCGTCGTCACGGTGGCGAATAGAGCCAACAAAAGAAGAAGCAGTGAATACGCCGGCTGCATCTGAAAGTTCCAAGGCAACAGCAATAGTGGATGAACGTGAAAGATTTACGTTAACTGCCCCCCCCCCGTTCGGTATTCGCTTTTGGGGGTATGGCCGCCACTCCAAACGCGCATGTCACTCAGAATTTCGTTGCACTTTAGTGCGTTGCGTTCTTAGTGGCTAGTATTCAAGATTCTACAAGATTTAACAAATCTGGGCAGAGCATCTGAGCTATCTTCGATCACAAGTGCGTGTGTGTACAAACAACAACTGTGTAGAGCTTATCCGATTATTTGCAGTCTCTTGTTGGGCCGCATGTTAAACGTATGCGGTAGTAAGGAGCCCAATCGACTTCTATTTTGAGCAGCTTGAAGCAGGTAATGACCGAAAAG
>QVRM01006247.1:152500-160000 GCA_003439945.1 Dermanyssus gallinae | reverse complement strand
GCCGCCACACTGTTTTCCACCCTATGGACTTCTTTCTTCATCTTTAACTTGGCATTCCTCTTTGCATACGCAATATTACTTTTTAAGCGTCGTAAGGCGGTCGCGACTAAACGGATTCGTAAGCTAAAGACTCACATGTGGTGAGTTTCTTCGTTTGACTATGGTAAATGTCCGCCGAGAACCATTCATTGCAAGAAGATTCTTTAGCCACCTGAGCGTTCCTGTAAATGTTGCCCTATTCTCCGCAATTAGCACTCTCTTCTCCAAGGTTGGTTAGCTCATGGGAGCTGCGAACAAGGTTGCATGGCAGCGTTTATGACTGACTAAACGTAACACATTTAATAATGGTTTTAATTGTACAAGTTACGGTCAAGAGGGTATATAGCGACGTATGGTGGAGCACGCCCAAACGGTGTGAATTGCAAGAATGAGTGATTTCAGCATTCCATTAAACCTGGAACTTTGGCTAGTTCGAAGTTTATCAACGACATATTTGCACAAATGATTACCATGTGGATACGCTGCCTCCCCCCCACCCAACGCGACCTATTATCCAATGAGAGCTTTTTGTTCTAAGGCCCATCACGGCGTTCAATGCGGAACAGGTTGGCATCCCCCGCTCTATATTCCCATCGCCCTGGCTGATTGTGTTGATACCTACAACGATAATGCTGTACTTATCCGTTGTGTTTATTGTAAATGTGAAACCCCGTCGTTGTTGTTGTCGCTGCTGTTGTTGTTGTCGCTGTTGTTGTTGTTGTTGCTGTTGTCGCTATTGCTGTTTTTGTCATCCTGTTGTTCCTGCCGTCGTCCTCATCATTGATGTTGCTCTTTTAATTATTGGCTGCTGTTGCTGTGGGGCAGCTTTTGATTACGCTGCTGCTGCTGCTGCGGCGGCAAATGTTGTTGCTGTTGCTCATAGACAGATAGATTTCGTGTGTTCGCCGGCTGACTTCCTCCTACGAACCCCCCCCTCCCCCCACCCCACAATCATCGTGGCTGCAACGGCTGGTGGATAAGCTCAGCCTTAGCGTACATGTGCACACATGCACACACACCCGGACACAAGCACACATTGTGTGCTGCCTTCTTCTTCCTACCCCGCGCGCAGGACATGCACACAATTTCTGCAGATCTGCCCGCGTTACCGCACCCACGGCAATGCCGCCCCGAATGCAGACGCTGCAATAACACACAGACATCTGCTGCAACACGGGCGCGTTCGCAAATGGGCGTTCTGGGGGTGCACATGAGCCCCGATCGTTGCTCCCCATGGGCACACTGTGCATGTGCATGGGGAGCAATGATCGGCGTGACTACTGAAGTGACTACGTCCAGCAGTGCGCAGCCATCGGCCGAACCACGTGCCACCTAAACGTACCCAATCGCCACCATAATCGTTTCCGGTAGCATCAGCGTTAGCGGCAACGCCGGCGGCAACCAAACATGTATACATATATTGTTATTGATGTTTGTTCACCATTATTGATAGATATGTACACATATAGGACCCATAGTTAAAAAAAAAACAGTTCCCTAAACAGTTCAACGTATTAACGTACATAGTCTGCCGCACGAAGAGCGTGTGTTCATCAGATGCCGCTATTTAAATGCCGCCCGGCAGATCAAATCATCTTTTTCGGTCTTCAACTAACACCGTATATGACGACATTAAGTACGCTGGTTGCAGCTGGTGCAGTGTTTCCTGGCAACCATCTTCAGACCAAACCTGCGCCTGATCTGGTCTAAAAATACCAGGTTTGCCTTCGTCATATGAGGCAACTGACACATGCGTTCCCTAAGAAGAGCCATTTTAATGTCGAAAAACAAATGACGATAACAGCATTCCACAAATAGATTGTAAAGGTTTGGGAGTAATGAAAAACAAACATGCATTGACAGACATGCATTCGGATTAACAGACACCTACATATGCATATTGTTAGGCAAATGTACTTGTGAACTATTTCTTTTATACACTAGGTAGTGCACTTTGCTTATATATATATATATATATATATATATATATATATACTATATATATATATATATATATATATATATATATATATACTATATATATATATATATATATATATATATATATATATATATATATATATCTATATATATATATATATATATACATATATATATATATATATATATATATAGGAAATGCTATCTCCTGCCTACGTAGTAGATGATCCCACAGAGTACAACTGAATGGCATTCAACAACGTAAGGTTTATTAAAAAATAAAGAAAACTTCGACACGTTCACACGACGTCTTCTCCGCCACCCGGCCTTCTCGGGAGCTAACACCTTAACTGCACATTGCAACATGTTCGCTGAACATCCTTCTCTACCCTTAAGGCCGGTTCTCCTTCTCCCTTTTATAATTCTTCCCTGTCGAGCCCGGTGGCGTGGTGGCATGCGTCTGCGCCTCGAGACCGGAAGGAGACACATGGGTGCGCGGGTTCGAGCTCCACCGTTGCACATTTGTATTTATGGGGATCCGTCTATGAAGCAATGCGAATAGCAGTCCCATGGACGTTAAATCTTGGCTGAGATTCAGCCCCGAAAGGCTTTTTTCTATAATTCTTCCCCGACTTTCAATAACACTGTTGTCTGCTCGAAGTTGGTAGAGACACAACAAAGTAGCTAAACAAAGGGAAGGGGAGAAAAGAGAACGTCAACAAAGTCAAGGAGATCAACTAGTACTAATGAATATATGAAACTCAAGCAAGCCGTTGACCAAAATAATCATTGATTATATGTATGTAGAAATGAGTGGAATCCGAATCTCACACTCGGCCAATGCTACCCACAAGTGTCAATGTCCTCATCGAGTGACTTGTAGGCGCCTAATAATCATTATAATAATACCTTGGTTGTCGTCGACGCCTAGAGCTTCATCTCGGTTCCTCTATCGCCTCTGCGTTCAACGCTTGGCCGCTTCTTGTAGGCTGCGCTCGCTTCTCCTTGCCGGTCGCTTTTTCTTTTTGAGGTTGGGGGAAAAAATGCTTTATGCACACCCAGCGCAGATATCACTGGCCGGGCGTGTAGAAGCGCGTAGGTAGTGTGGGACTCCCTGATGACATGGGGTTACCCCACTACAAACCCTAGTTCTCACATTTACCCCCCCAGAATTCGGTACTGTTTGCCAGTTCTTCAAAGCCCTGGGGGGGGAGTCAATCAATCACCTGTCATGTTGAGTATAAGTAACACAACAGATATTTACGAGTGTATGCACAAATCAGAAGTGTATACGCGATAAAGCAACAAAATTGAGTATAATTAACACAATACAAGTTTAAAACTTTAAAACCAACCTAATCAAGTTTAATACCTATAAAGTGTAATAAATTTAAAACAATTCACTCGGAGTCACTTGTTTCTTCGTTCTTCAGCAGTAAGAGAAGATGACGTTTAAAGTCGTCTGCTCTACATCTACGGCTTGGCCTCCGAGGCCTGTAAGGACGTCTCGCAATCTCTTCTAGCGAGTGAAACGCGTCGTTCCTTCTCTAGGCAAGTTTTTTCTCTGATGATCCGGTCGAGGTATGACGCTCCTTCTCTCCATGATTGGCCTGACGTCAGCATCGATGTTATGATCGTTTTAGTGTCAGCTCCAGCTAGTGCAGATTTGGAGGTCTGCCTGAGGTTCGAGAGTCTTGGGCATCCTGCGACCGTGTGGTCCACGTCGTCAGGTTGTGCCCCAGTTGTGCACAAAACACAGATGTCTGAGTGAGACTTGCCTATCCTCATCATGTACGTTTGGAATTGGCCGAATTGAATGAATACAGCCTGTGTGGCGTAGAATGCTAACGAGCCTTGGCCTGGGCCGTTATACCGTTCATGTAAATCACTGACGAGTGGTAGCGGGTCCAGCCCGCGCGCGAGGATCGCCGCCAGTAGCTCGTCTCCACAATCAGCCACTTTCTCATCTTGCTTTTCGCCGCCGGCGTATCCAGCCGGGTCAGCAGTGGCAGTGCTTGACGAGTGCTGTGTTGATCTCGCGACGTCACCAGCATCCGAGTCGTCATTTGCACAACCCACCCGGCTCGGCCATTGAAAGCTTATTCGGCGTACAAAACTGGTATTCGCTTGCGTCTGAATCCGCCGGCCAAGACCGTATTGTTCTCCGTGAGTTCTGAGCAAATGAGCCTTTACCGGTTGAAGGTTCAGCTTACCTTAGCGTTTCCGTACCATTAGAACGGGGCTGGCGATGCTTTCCCAATCGTGCCCGCCTGCATCACCTCGCCGATCAGTTGTTGCATCGCCTCGCGCTCCACGCCCGACAATCGGTAAGGTTTCGCCGCCACTGGTCGGCTTCCCGGCACCTCATCAATAATCTTAAACTTCGCTAATGGTGTTTCGCCAAGACCTTCTTCACCTTAGACGTAGCTGATACCGGCGCGTGTTGAGGCAGCAACGACCTCAACTTAGCCTCAATTGGAGCCGGGGTGCACTCTCCCATCTGTAGTTGGAAGTTCTCTCCGTCTATCGACGCAGTCACACGCATCGCATTCACCGACACCGACGTCCCCGCTGAAACGTTGCCACTCGCTCGTGCCTCGACCGTCTTTTCTTCTTGGTGAATAATATCTTCGGCGTCCACCAAACGCCCTCGTTTGACGGCAGCGCCTTTCTTCAGCTGACGATCTTCATCCCCGTAGCCGACTACAGGCAACACGGCGTCCGCTCCGTCGCTCATATCCAACAATATTCCACTGCGACCATCTTGGCCTTCGACCATAACTGGGTCATCCACCACCTCGGTGGGTCGTACCTGAACCAAGCATACGCTTCGAGGAGGAAGCTTAGTGCTTTCCTGGGCGACGAGTTCAACATTCGGCTCCACCGAGCCCGTCAGTAACTTAACTAAGCCAGCTCCGGGTACCGCCGCCAGTGCCATAGTTGCGGTCGGCTGTTCCGTCCCTGGTGCTTCTGTTTTCACAACACTTTCTTCATTACGATTTTTTGAAATTCTTGCTGTTGTTTCTGAAATGTTTTCTGCCGTTTCTGAAAATCTTCCAGTCGTCTATGGTTATCTGCAGCCATATTCTGCACCATCATTGCCAGCGCACCAACCATATCTTCGAGTGATTTCGTGTCCGTCTCCTCCATTTTGTCCTGACCTCGCCTCAGGCTACCACCGCACCGAAGCACACCAAAAATCACTGAGTACCTCACTTTTGCCAATCTAGGCCCAACTCGAACCTACGCTATCTCAAGCCACCAGCCGCAAGTCTGTGCGCCCGCCCGTTAAGACGAACTGAGATTCCACCGCCGCCACCAAAATTGTAAGCAGAAAATGCCATCTCCTGCCTACGTAGTAGAGGATCCCACAGAGTACAACTGAATGGCTTTCAACAACGTAAGGTTTATTCAAAAAATATAGTTAACTTGGACACCAGCCAACCGCCGTTCAAGCGGCTACACTCCGCAGCCTACGACGTCTCACGCCGTTCACACGACGTCTTCTCCGCCACCCGGCCTTCTCGGGAGCCAACACCAAACTGCACATTGCAACATGTTCGCTGAACATCCTTCTCTACCCTTAAAGCCGGTTCCCCTTCCCCCTTCCTCCCCGACTTTCACTAACACTGTTGTCTGCTCGAAATTGGAAGAGACACAACAAAGTAGCTATACAAAGCGGAGGGGAGAAAAGAGAACGTCAACAAAGTCAAGAAGATCAACTGTACTAATAAATATATGAAACTAGAGCAAGACGTTGACTTAAATAATCATATATATATATATATATATATATATGTTTTACGTACATTGAAGGCAGCGTCATTTTTCATTAAACGCGGACCGGTCTATTATCTACCGACCAAGCATCAGTCGTCTATATCATTAGAAAAACAATAATTGCTTATCAAATTAAATTATGGAAAAGCTCAATCCACACCAAATGAATCAAATCAACTTGCGGGGGTCGTCTAGAAATGGGCAATCGACACCTCGACTAATCGACTGGTGTCCAACGGGCTCATAAAAGCGTTTTTTCTTTGGCAAGTTAGCGGACCACGTGTCAATTCAAGGGTACGGCACATCTGGGGTTTATAAAGGCTACTGTAAGACTCGACACTTATTGCGACGCCTGCAGTGTACCAGCACGTAGGTTTTTTTTCATGTTGAGACGTCGTCTTCCTAGAAAAAATTGCAGCACAAACTACTTCGATGCATCTTCCAAAAGTCGACAATGCATTTACCTAATTTGTAGGTGACCCTGCCTAGCAGCGTCTAGACAAATCATGTAAACTGTCACATTATGAGATCCTGATAAACACTTGGGATGAATTCAGGTATAATAATAATAATAATAATAATAATAATACTAATAATAATAATAATAATAATAATAATAATAATAATAATAATAATAATAATAATAATAATAATAATAATAATAATAATAATAATAATAATAATAATAATAATAATAATAATAATAATAATAATTCGGTGTCATATGTGTTCGCGTTTTGCTAGCTACTTCTGCAAGGTTTTGTTAGGCGATATGCACAGTGTGATTCTAAAGACAGCCTTAAATTGTTTTAAAATTATAATTATCATGATTATTATATGCAGATATTCAAAGTTGCAAGACTGTAAGCGCTCCTGAAATTGCAATGTCAGGATTGCCAATCCAAGCCCGTTCCCTTGGCTGTGGTTTCGCTAGACAGTAGATAGGGACAGTGGGAATCTCGTTAATCCATTCATGCGCGTCACTAATTAGATGACGAGGCATTTGGCTAGTTCATACAACATGTTTATTAACATTGTTACATCGTTAGTACACTGTGGCAGTACGCGCCTTAATAAAAATAGGGTAAATTTAAAAGCCGGAACTCCAATGGTCTTCTCCTTATCTGCGCCGGGTCGCTCCTCGTCTCTTCCAGGCCTTGTGGTCTTGATGGCTTCGGAACACCCGTAAGCTTCCCTGGACCGCCTGGACAGTTAGGTCAACGATGTCCCTTTTCCGGAGCTCCAGCCCCAGGAGGTCCTCGGCGGATTGTGGCTCCCATACACCACCTAGGGAGACAGTGATGGAGCCGAAACGCCGAGGTGTGTCCTGTGGCAGGGAACTCTGTACTTGCGGGACATCGTATTTCCTTATCTTGTCCAGGCGGGCTCGATGAAGGTTCCGGAACGTGCCGCAGATCTCGGTGTCAAGCACCCAGACCTCGGAGGGTGTTGTAATCACGAGGTCTGGGCGGAGTGCAGGGTGACCGGCGGACCTGAAGCTACGCTCCCGGTCTACTGTGTATCCCAGGCGCCGAAAGAGTCTGGCCACTTTATCGTTGATATCATCATGACGCTTTATTGTAGGTCTGTGCGAATAAGGGCAAAGTTGCACAGCGTGATTTAGCGTCTCTACCGCATTGCACCCGTGCCGGCAGCTTTTATTAAAGCCCGGTCGACCACGGGCCATACGGGCACTACTACTAAAAGAGAGATATACTTACACTCCCGCCATTTACCCGC
>QVRM01006247.1:0-147500 GCA_003439945.1 Dermanyssus gallinae | reverse complement strand
CACCGATTGACATGTACGCAGCTCTTTGGAGATAACCTTGGACTCTGCCATGTTCATAAATGCTCGAAAAGCATTTACCTGCATTTTTTAAACAAAAACGCAGTTAAATGCTTGAGCGGTGAGGACATACTTGCACGACCAGCACTTCTAAATATTGGTGATAAGCTTGGTTGGTGATAAACTCAGTCGGACATATCCTGCATTATCTGGTTGCCTCAGAGGGAGGGGGTGTTTATCTCCGCCTTTTTTACGATTTTTGTTCTGGACATAAAGAAGGAAAGAAACTTGCCTCCTAACGTTAAATATCTTGATTAGTTATGCCATGTTGATACAATTTTCTGCTGCTTCACTCTAACGACTCCTAATGTGTACGCTCGCCTTCATAAATCTGTTGTTCTTGCCAACGCGCACGCACATACTGCTCTCTTGCCTGGCAGTCCAATTAAAATAGAAAATTTGTGGAAGGCGTTTAAGACACATTTCTGAGTCGTTTGCGGTTCAGGTGTCGTTAAAGCGTGATGACTGACTTGGCTTGTCCTAATAAAGATTCACTCTTTGCGTATGTTTTGATGTATACGCTAATAACCTAGGGAGTCAGCGATCGATCATTGGCCGAAGGCCATGACCCAATTTGCGTTCGTAAAAGGTCTGTTTGCGTTAGTGATAGCCAAATGGGCGCAAGTACCCACTTACTTGGCGCTTAGTCACGTCCTCTTGGGTGGAGTACGTGCACTGTAAATAATACAAGCCGCAGAAGTCACTCGAGGGTTTGTTTCGTTATCATGGATATCTGTCATGAAAGAGTAGAGCTCATTGAAATGTCCTATGAAAATTTGTTTGCTTGAAAAAGTTTGACGGGCGTGCGATTCCGCATAAAGCAGACGCTGCTCCGTAGCCACTTATTAAGCGATCCAACGCTCTGGACTTTTTTGAAGAGCAAGGCGTTTGCTAGTAAGCCATGGACAACCTGAAGGAAAATATTCGGCAGGAGATTTTAAAAATAACGCCCAAGTTATGCCAAAAAGTCATGCTCAACAACGCTGTAGCTCGTATAGACATTTCTGAAATGAATCGTATAGAAATTTCTGTCTTGCGGAGGACCGCAAGTTGGTGAAGTACAAAGAACTCAATCCGCAGTTTATCGTCCAGCCAATTGCCCTAGAAACTTACGGCCCATGGGTGAAGAAATGTCAAATTTTTTTAAAGAGCTTGGGAAAAGACTAAACGCAGTCACACGGGATCCTCGTTCTGGAGAGTTCCTACTGCAGCGAGTATCGATCGAGCTTCAGTGGGAAAACGCGGCGTCAGTCGAAGGGTCCCTTCCCTCCGCCAAAGGGTTCCCTGAGATCCCGTTGGAATAATGATGTTCTTAATACTATTTTGATTAAATAAAACTAACAAGTTTCTGAAATATCCCGAAACCGCCGCTAGAATTGAGATCGCGTTGCCCATTGGATGCTAATGGAAAGTATCTGGTGTAATAGTTATGCGACTCTCTTTTCCCCTAACATACGAATACTACTTGCGTTTCTAACGTACTGATTTCGACAACTACTAACTATTCAATTATTTGAACTGTATTCTACAATTTTCCTCCAAGTAGACTTACTTATATACATACAGGACTCTAATGTTATGTGGATGCACACTATAAAGCAATTAAATGTGCAATGAGGCATATTCATAAAGCGCTTGATAACGACGGAATCAAGTAAATAGTCGTAAATATAGAGCGCAATAAAATAAAAAGCAAATACCTATGAAATTACGAGAAGGGTTCCGACGACTACATTGCCATTATCCGTCCCTCTAGGCTAGCTCAGTGTTCAAACCGTCCGGCAATGAAGTCCTCTGTCTTAAAAGGTGTCTTATCTGTATACAGGTCGACTGCTGCCAGTTTGGGTTCACGCTCCCTTTTTCTCTATGGTACAGAATCCCGTGAGAAAATCATGTGAGGTACGGCAAATAACCATATTATGATGTCCTCGGAACGCGTAGTCGGTAATCCATTCCTCGGCCTTGCAGTTAATCAGTTTGGACTTTATCTGCGTAGTTATGTTTTTCTCTCTCGACGTGTTTCTATGCAATGTGACCGATCATAAGGTACTCGGTATGGCATCGATATACTCTCAGGTCAAATAGTGGAACCGTGTGTATCGTCAAACATCCTTCTTCATTTCACATCTTCCTTCTTCCTTTCACACCATCTCGATAGATGTTCTTGTACAAAAGAACGTCCCCAGCAGCTGACAGAATAAAATGGCCACTATTTCGACTTGGTAAGACGTCGACACGTGATTGTTGAAAGCATCTTTTCACTTTGAACGACGATTCCATCTATTCAAGCATACATCTTCTTACACATTCACTGCTGTGGAATAACAGGTGTCTTAGTTACTGCCTATCACACCGCCCCTAATAGTGCTAGCATAATGATTCTATCTGTGTCGTCACTTCTAAGCTACATGGCGGGACTCGACCTAAACCAAGGGTCTACATTCCCAATCGTGTTCATCCGGCACGTGTCTAGATCGAGCCCAAAAAAAAATGAAACACCTTACCTCTTGGTGGGAACCAGTCATATAAGAGCATTTAACTTGCTCACTAACTTGTTGCAATCTCGGTTATTTCAGACTCTGCAACCCTTTTTGCCTTAGCGGCACTGTGGGCGGCTAGCGCACTGTTCTGAAAAAAAAGCAGGGAGTTACAACATGTGTATAATCGTAGCGTGCTTGGGTACGAGTCCTATTTATTTTCGTTGATTGAAAATCTGGTTGAGCAGTCTCTTGCTGCTGCATTCCTCTGCTGGAGAAAGCAATAGCTAAATCCAATATATGCGCGACATAACCTGGCTATACCATTGGAACGAAGCGATGACATATAACAGTTTGCTATCAGACAACACTAAGAAGACGTATGTTTGATATTGCAACGGTGGTTGTTACGCTAAGTCAACTGGGAACTCAGTAGAACGGCAACTATAACACGGGAAGGTTAGGAGCAATGAACGACGACGCACAGGTAGAGGTGGACCCCGATTCACTCAGCGCGACAACCATCGTTACAACATTATGCATAGAGCTCATCGCTTTTGACGAACCTTAAAGAAACGGCCACATTCGTACTGCGCGAGACACATAAAGGCAGACGCTGAAAGGTTTCAGCCGAATGTAAAGCCCATTTCCACCGCGCCTCGTGCCCACTGAATTAAACCATGAGGAGAGGTTTTGCGAGTGAACACACATTATATCAGCTTCACTAATTTAGCCGCATATTATAGAATACATTTTTGAAGATACATTTTCGTTACAAATATTCTATTCTAATGTATAAACAAATACTGTTAAAAACAATCTAATTAATTAACCTATACCAATACTCCTATTGTTTGCCACGTTATTAGGTGATCGATTAGGCGTCTTAACGGATCGCACTATAAACGTTTGCGTTATGCCAATTGTAGTGTCCATCACACCATGGCTGGCCGGCAACCGTTACGAATTCGCCATTCTCTCGCTCAAACAACATAGGTCCTCCGCCTGCCTCACACTAACGACCCATTTATTCTCATGCCTCCATGCCTCACAGAGTGCCCGCGCATTTAGTCTGACTTCCCGCGTCTTCGCTAGGGTGGTGGCATCTTCTATTTGGCGCCATGTATTGCTTGCTTTGACATTGCCGCCAACCGACGCTGTATATGCCGGCGCTGCTTAACGGACACTGCTATCCTACACCAATAATGTGTTCTCGTATGGTACAGTACGATACAAATACACCTACATGCTGCTCTTACGGATTTAGAGCGGTACTGTGACACCAATGGTCTGTTAATCAACGTGAACAACGTGGAGGCAAGGAGTGAAGTTTCAGCCTGGTGGGCGTCTTTTACATGTAACTACCGGTTCACACGTAGTAGACAGCGAATTGACTACGTTCGCCACTTCAACTATCTGGGAGTCACCACCTGCACATCTCTTTACAGAAAACTTCACAACTACTCGATATTAAGAATGCGCCTGTTGCAAGCGATGGTATTGATGTTGTTCGGGAGCATTGGTCAGAGCACTAACTGGAATCACTGGATAAGGTAAAAACCTGAATTGCCGATGCAAACGTTTACACGAGTAATGCGACTGACTAGTCGACTAGTCAGATGCAGACATCGTGTGTGTATATATAAATATATATATATATATATATATATATATATGCGGCATACTCATACTATATATATATATATATATATATATATATATATATATATATATATATATATATATATATATATATATATATATAGAATTCAAATATTAACAGATTGTTAAAATTTTAACATACGTGTATCTCTTAGGTGACATAAATTATTTGATAGATTTATAAAAGCAGCCATCCTGATATAAGCCTAAACTACCCGAACATTGCCGTCGTCGCGTTTTACCTACTGCCTAGACAAAAACACTGGCATGTAAAACTAACGCTTGACCCGACCGGACATAGCCAAATTCTGAAATGCCATACCCGCCTTAATCATACTCGACATCCTTTACTACGCCGTCAGTGCGTCAAGCTCCAGAACTTGCTCCTGAAGAGTACCTCCAAGTGTCTCAAGTCGCCTGGTCGGAAGGTCGGATCTCTGAATCTCCGGTTCTCGCTGTAAAGTAAGGCGCTACTTCTATTAACATGCTTCAAGATCCAGTAGCCTGGAATTAAGAACATTTTCAGCGATGTTGTTTTTAATTCTTGACTATTATCCGTCCCCGATGGGCTTGCAATCACCGCGAGGCAAATCCTCAATACGCCGAGGGCCGGACATGTCACGTTATCTAGTAGAAGATAGATAATAAGGCTTGGCTGCTGACTCTAAGCGATATGCTTTATTATCTATTCTCGCTGAGTATCTCTCAAAGGAAGTTCGATCAACAATAGGGATCGATCGAATCGGCCACACCTTGCTAGATGACTAGCGCATTAGCCCTTTAGACCACACCGCTAAACTACTGTTATAGTCTGAATTACTACGGCGAATCAGTAGGTCCAGCTGAACCTACCGCTATCGGACAGCTGCGTTATTTAGCGATTGAAAGAAAAATGGCCCCTACAGAGGCCCACTTGCCTGAAATTATGCTACCTCGAAGAACTGAATGCGACTGTTCTGGCGGCGAACACTTGTTACACTGAAGTGATTTTAGAATATTTCTCGCTTCACTTGCTGTGCTCTTCTTTTATGATTTGCAGTATGTTTCGATTGCGGCATAAGGTTGCGAACCTATTCGAAATCTTTACTGCAGAGAGCCACAAATTTGGCGTTCACCGCTATCAGCTTCACGCCGTAGTCAACAACAGCTGTTTCAGCGAAAATCGTTAACTCAGTTTTCACCTCGGCTTGCAAACCTTTTTTTTTCTGTATATACCGCTGCATACGATGATTGCTCGGCGTCATAACCTGATACCGGCCGGCCGGAGATAATACTTCCTCTTCTTTTAGCCGAGGGGAAGATGTCCGAGCAATTAGTGCTAATTGAGTAGGATAGCAAATTATCGTCTGCGGCACCAGTAATAAACGCCTGGCGCACGTTTAGGGTACGCCTAATGCTTGACCTGAGAAGACGCGTCATGGTCAATCGCCTGCATCTGCAAGACGCTATTATCTTTCCACAACTGCTACTTGTATGCTTGTTAAATACGCAGGAACAGCATTTGTGCGGAAAATTGCTGCTCTCATCTGCCAACAACAAGAAGTGATTAAAGTAGTGCACAAAACGGTGTCATTTCTGCCCCACATCCCATTGTTTAATTACAGATAAATGTTTTAGTGGGAGAAGAAGCTCGTTGAATACCATATGATAACCTTTAAACGCGCGTGGAACATTGCCCGCTGTATATTACTTTTGAAACAATATTTTCTAAAAGTTTTAAATTCTTCATTCAATCATAACGGGAGGTGGATCAGTGCTGCAAACCTCTGCGCGTTGTTGGCATATGGACAATATATGTGTAAACCCCAGATTATTTCCTGTTCAAGTGAGTTTAGTAGTCTGGCTCTGGCTATCTTTAGAAGCTTTGGTTTAGCATTCGTTTTTTTTCAACCTTCGGCATTCTACAATCGTTTCAAGCCCGTCACGTACAAAACTGTATAGATAACGGCATTACTGTTGTTTCTGCATCATTCCTCTTGCCGTAATGGCTGCCACTTTCCACAAATATACGCCCTACCCTTGTTCCCCAACTATGCCAGATTCTGTGCCACTGCCGTACAGTTCTCGAGTGTATCATTACACTTAGGACAACATCATTGTTCAGCTAACATCCTTCGACCCTAAAGCACCGTGACAAAAACTGCGGTAATACAACGCGATATTATGATACTAGTAATAATGCTATAATGCTGAGATTACGCTACGTACCAAAATGTTGACAACGAGCGCAAACAATCAGAGCACTGTATCTGTAATATAGTATGTACCTGTGCGGCAACCGTAACATTTGTCTTTTATAGCATCCACACGCTCGTGTGGACTAAAACAAGACACCGCATGTATAGCAAACTTGATTTATTTAAATGTACACTAACCATTTTGCCACTATTGCACACATACTTACGTAATAAAAGTACAAATGTAAATATATTATATATATGTATATAAAGAACACGCACTGCAGAGTCACAGGAGGAGTTCTTTTTAAACTAAGTGACTTAGATAAATAATTGACGCCTTGTGTGAACAATCACGTCTTACGACCCAGTCTAATCGTCGGAACAGAAAGCCATATATGTAAATAAAAAACATAGATATATATATATATATATATATATATATATATATATATATATATATATATATATATATAAACTTTTTACCCTGCGATAGAAAGTCAATTCGATCAGCAGCGTCGAATGCATAGCATCCATTCAGCGGCGTATAGCAGAATACTGTAACTAGCCATCCAACACGGACGAAGTTTACCGATTTTACCAGTATTAAAACGAATATGGCTACAAATAACTCCTAGTAAAGCACGTCGTCTTTCGGCACCTCTATTCCTTGAATATATTCCAATGGAGTGACTGAGACACCAGTTTCGTTCACCTACCACCTGCCTGTAGAACAACTCCGTAATACCCAGCAGGCACGAATCGAGCAGATTATAAACATAGGCAGTTAATTCTACAATACACGGTGCCAGCATCTGGTGTGAGATAGACAACAAAGACAATGACAACAATAACAGCAACAATGAGTACAAGACGAACTTAAGACATGTCCAAAACAATTTGAAGACCGACACATCTTGATTCATCAACAGCAATATAAAGAAGTCTCCATGCAAGGTCGTAACTTGCGACTTGCGATACTATTTGGCTGTGAGCAGATATAGGGCATGGCACTACATCCATCAAGCCAACACTAGCCTGTCTTATGTGGCGTAGCCCTACTCATCGACGTATCGAAACTAGCGGAACGTGTAAACGTGAAACGAAGGACAAACAAAACCGCGACAAACGCATTATACTCATATCGTAAAAGAAACATTTGAACAAAAACAAGGTTTATCCAAACTCCTACCAAAATAGATTAGGATACTCTACTTCCCTTGCATCTGCAACTCTTTAAATTCAGCTTAACAATTCTCTGGCAGCAGGACTGTCTATAGGAGGTGACAGAAGGAGCTTGAAGTCGTCGCGGGATAAAAGGGTCCCCGCTCTCGGTCTTCCTTCATCCGATGGAGCTGCTACCGAAGGAGATAACTTCTGACTCATCTTGAAGTGCTCCAAAGCTTCCATCTGGGCGGGAGAAAGTGTTGAGAACTGAAACAAGATAATTATGACTTCCAGTTAGTCGCAAACTGGGCATATCAGTGGAATCTTTTTCGGTTTTATCAAGATCAACACAATATGGCATATTATGTAAGAGCCGCGTAATATTCTTGAACTCCGTGTCAAGAGCGTACTAACGATGTCTTGTTAGCTCGCACCGATCTTCGTTCGGCAGAGCAAAGACAACATTTGGTACAGAGTTTTTTTCTTTAATCTTGTTCACGATAAACTGCCAAATAGTAAAATAGTTTCTAAACAAATGCAAACTAAACTTCAAAAACACATCACAATCGTAGCACATCCATAATATTCTAACGGGGGCCGAGGATAACGCTGCCCAACGGAAGTCCAAACAAGTACAAGGAACTCACCACGGTAGCAGTTACCGCCTCACGGTCCTTGTTGTAAGCCTCCTTCGGCAAAAGGCGAGGGGCAATCACTCGAACACGCTGCTGTCTGAATGATGGTTCTTCCGGGTAAGGGCCGGACGCTGCTGTAGACGGTCCTCGCTCGCTGGAGCTCTCTCGATCAGGCGAGGATGGGTTCACGGCCCCCGCAGCGGCAGAATATTGAGCCAAACGTCCCCGACCGAAGGCCGCACAGTTCATCCGGCCACAGCGAAGACATTTCAGCTCGGCCGTCGTGAACGCCTCAAGCTTCTGGTCGACGCACTCGCGATGATAGCCGTGTCCGCATCGAAACACAATTACCTGCCCAAGAAGATGTCGTGCAAACGCAAAGACTACTCTCTAGATATCGTCTACAGTCCACTTCACTCTAACTAAAATGGTTAGCTCGGCTAACTGTAACCTGGTGCTCGACAAAGTTCTCTTCTTTCAAGACAAAGGATGTGTGCTGGCTGCTTGCAGGTGTACTAAAGCTAAACCTTTATGCACAGGTGTAGACATAGTACAAATATAGGCAGGCGTGTACAAAGCGGAATACCTAGATACCGGTAGAATTATGTGCGAGTAGTATTCATAGTTAAAGGATGACGAAAATGCAGGCGAACGGTGGCCTCCCATCTCGGCTATTGTGCATGGAACCCTTACATAGTTTTAAAAGTTTAGTACAAGAACTTTCTAAGTAGCGTATTATATATATATATTTTTTTTTGGAGTGCGCAAAATGGCAAATATTGGCAGCCTCACCTCCCGAGTGTCCGCGGTTGCAAACGGCTTTATGCAAAGCGCGCACGCAGCTACCGACGCAACAATCGCTCGATTTGCGAGCCGCTTAAGATCCGTCAACCGACTCGATAAGTCCCCGTTGATCAGGTTGTTTGTCGTTGACAGCATGATCTGCTCGAAATTATACGTATCGATCATAGCTCCGATAAAACGGCGCACTTCGCGGAACTCGCTCATATTGTAGGCCGGATCGGACATCACCTTATTGAGGATCGAATTCGGACTAACGTAACCCATCATGGCATTAAGCAACGACGACGTCAGCTCCTTGAGGTCGGGCCGCTCTAACGAGTCTTTTTGTGGCTCCATTACGACATCGAGCAGACGAAACCACATTGTTTCGCGTTTGTCCGCCTGCAACCCCAGTCCAGAACAGCTATCTCATTAAACACCAAAAGCTCCTGCCTCAAACAAAGCCCTAACTATAATATGTTGCGCATTGCCTGCGTAGAATATAGTTATTCGCAGACATATGAACCAGATTTCACAAATGCAACAGTTCGACAGTGGAATCGCCAAACGCTGCAATATATATATATATATATATATATATATATATATATATAATCTTTATAACATGTACACAAATGACACAAGTGTATTGAACTGCATAAGCAATTCACCTCAAAGATATAATTGATACATGTAAAACGCGCATAAAAAATCTGCTGAACTGGGCAGCGCCAAACCTGGAGAGTCGTATTATTTTCTTCTGACCCGGCACACACGTTCATGAGAAAATAATTGTTATTTTATATGTATATATATATATATATATATATATATATATATATATATATATATATATATACTGACCTGAAGACATGCGCAGCTTCTCTGAAGGAAGTAGACGACTTTTCCGACCTGGTCAGAAAGCTTTGCGCAGTTCACAGGCGGCGAAACCGTGCCGAGACTTTGAAGCCAGCGGCTGATGTGCTGTTTGACAAGGAGTAAGTAGCTCTCGAATGCCTCCTCGATTTCGCCCAGTTTCTCAAGCAGGAAGGCGGTCGCTTCATGGACGTCATGCGTCTTGCAGATCGTCAGCACCTCGAGCTCGCGGAAGTACTCGCAACTCTTGAGGAAGGTCAGCACGCCATCGGGATCGAAGATGCACTTGAGTTCGACGTACTTCTCTTGCACGTCGGGCGTCATTGTGACGCTCTCCGCGTCCTTGACCGCGATGACCGTGTCCTGACTTTCGCCGGCCGCCACACGGTAGGCGCCGTCGAGCAGGCGGTACTGTGTCTCCGGGAGACCTTCGAGCCGATCGAGAACATCCTTGATCCGCTTCGGCAGCAGGTCGATGACGAGCGCGGCTGTCGACACGGCGTTAACATTGATGAGCTCGTCGATGACCATCACCACTTGGCTTTCAAGTTGAGCTTTCTCCGCGGCGGTGTAGTCTGCTCCGTTTAGTATCTGCACCACGTAGGCAAAGCTCTGTGTCCTGCGGGCCTGGTCGTTAAGATAGCAGAGTAGCACCTTGTCGAATCGTCTCTGTTGCTCGTAGAGGGTTTCACATACTCGATAAAATCGAGCAGGCTCGGCTAGTTCCAGCAGACGCTCCACTGGAATTTCTGAAATTAAATAAGCGAGTATATATATATATATATATACATACATATGCTAACAGAAATTGGATTTTATAACATATCTAAACTGCCTACGTTTCCTCAGTATAATGCCAGCATAATCAAGATGATTGATAATACATACATGAATTTCATATCTAAATACATATAGCAAATATTGTGATGGTTTATTAATCATTTACAACACGCTTACACGCTCGGCAGTGCTCGCACATATATATATATATATATATATATATATATATATATATATGTATATATAAATATATATATATATATATATATATATATATATGTATATATATATATATATACGAGGTGTGTTCAAAAAGTATCGCGACTTTTGTGTTTTTTCAAAAATTATTCATTTATTCATGAATATCTATTTTGTCCCCTTCAAAGTAATCCCCATGAGATATTATACACTTGTGCCAACGGTTTTTCCAATCTTCGAAGCACTTCAAAAAGCCATTTTTTTTAATCTTGTTCAGCTCCTCCTTCGATGCCGTCTTTATCTCGTCAAGCGTAGCGTAACGTCGTCCTTTCATGGGCCTCTTCAGTTTAGGGAACAAGAAAAAGTCACAGGGGGCCAGATCTGGGGAATACGGTGGCTGCGGCATCATTAGTGTGTTGTTTTTGGCCAAAAACTCGCGCACAAGCAACGATGTGTGAGCAGGGGCGTTATCGTGGTGCAAAAGCCAATTTTTGTTCTTCCACAAATCCGGGCGTTTCTGGCGGATTGCTTCGCGCAAATTGCGCATAACTTGCAGGTCATATTCCTTATTGACCGTTCTACCCTGTGGCAAGAACTCATGATGCACCACGCCCCTGCAATCGAAGAAAACTGTCAGCAAAACTTTCACATTCGACCGAACTTGGCGCGCTTTTTTCGGTCTTGGTTCGTGCGGCAGCTTCCATTGAGATGATTGAGCTTTGGTTTCCACGTCATAACCATAAACCCACGATTCGTCACCAGTTATGACCCTCTGGAGCAAATTTGGGTCGTCGCGGACAGAGTCCAACATCTCATTAGCAATGTTCATGCGATGCTGTTTTTGGTCGCAATTGAGCAATTTTGGTACGAATTTCGCGGCGACCCGTCTCATGCCCAAATCATTGATAAAAATCGAATGGCACGAGCCAATCGATATGTTTAGGTCCTCAGCAACTTCTCTAACGGTGATTCGACGATTGACCAATACCATTTTCTCCACTTCATTAATTTTTTCGTGTGTTGTTGAAGTGCTCGGGCGTCCGGCACGCTCTTCGTCGTTCACATCTTCTCGGCCTTCTGAGAACATTTTGTACCACCGATAAACGTTGCTTCGGTCCAAGGTAGCTTCTCCGTATGCCACAGTCAACATTCGGAATGCATCCGCGCACTTAATTTCGTTTTTCACACAAAATTTGATACAAGTTCTTTGATCCATTTTTTTGAATAGGTAAAAATCGAAGACGATCCAAAACACGTGCAAGCAAAGCAGCTGTCAACAATTAAGTGAACATTCAAAATGGCCGAGCTTGTCGGCATAAGTGAGATACATGAGTACTAACATAACGCCAAAAAAAATCGAAATTCTAATATACGTAACCCGCAAAAATTCAAAAGTCGCGATACTTTTTGAACACACCTCGTATATATATAACACTACTAACATAAAGAAAAATGTACCTTTAAGCCCGCCGGAGATAAGCAGTTCCATCATGGCCTGCTGCCGCTCTTCCATCCGGCTGTCCTCGTCGACGTTCGTCAAATATTCGACCACCTAGACACAAATAGTGTGATATTACAATGTTGTATATTAAAACTAATCGTACTTCCTCTGCTTGTAAACTATAGGTTTGGTCTTACCGGTGCACACCGCCAGGAACTTCAATTCAAGATTTCAGCTACATGGCTTCGCCTGGGTGCGAAACTTACACCATGTTGAAAAAAGGCTATTACGTGTGCATGCCAAAGTAGACCGTAAGACGGTGAGCTCTATCGATAAGTCATAAAATTCAAGATATTTGAATAAGGACAACCGTTACAAAGTGCTATCGTTTCATTGGATTGCACTGTCTAGCATCAACTATGTGTTTATAATACGCTATAGCATCAACTATGTGTCTAGCATCAACTATGTGTTTATAATATTTATTTTGAACCTTGCGTTGATAGTTGTGTAAAACTAGTAGTGATAATAAATAGCCCCCACAGCTACCTGTTCAAAGAGTTGTTTGTCGACTCGAATACACGTGGCTGGATCAGAGTTAGCCATCTGTCGAGCCAGAAAGGTGAACAGAGCGCCAATCTCGTGCGTTTCAAACCCTTTTTCCCGAACCATCAATTGCAGGAGGATATCGACAATCCGCTGCTTATCTTGCGTAGTCTTGACCGTATCAGACACCGGCGTATCCGACGCCTCCCCACTGTTCGCCGATTCTAAAATGATTGCAAAGTACAGCCAAAACATACAGATATGCTCTATCACTAACAGCGGACAATTGCCTAGCGTGTAACCATCGTGACATAGTCTCAGACCTGTGTACGAATACCAAGTTTCAATCTATAAATGACAGAAATATGCCGTTTACACGATAAACCGACGGGGTGCATGCACCAAACCAAACCGGCATTCCCGGAAAAGCGTGTGAGGGTTGACTACCTTCGTGAGCGTTCTCGAAGCGGTCGTCCTGAAAGGCCAACGATAGGACATTGAGAAACTCGCGGGCGTTGAAGTGCAGAAGCGTTCGAAGACAGTGAAACGCTGGCCTGCCTGATCCCGAAGGCACAGGAGTCGTAAGGTATTCAACGATGCTCTCACGAGCTCGCTGGGCGTCACTCGGATCAAGGACGCCGCAAGGATATGCGGCCCCGGCCAAGCAACAGCTAATGTAAACCATCAATTTATTTCCCACCTGCAATAGAAAAGTAGAGATACAAACGTTGGCGTCAATTGGGCTTCGTTACACACACAATAAAACGGTTGAATACCGCTGGAACAAACCATATATAACAAAAAAAGAGACTAAAAATACGTTAATATTTACCTAGCGCTGCTGAAGTAATAAAGGTCTTACATCCAGCGACAACGACTAGGTCCCTGTAAGTCTTCCGCAGAGTGCGGCCATCTCTAACCAGCCTATACCATGCTCATAGCGTTTCTGACCAAAAGAAGAAATTCGTCTTGAACCGCACCGAAAAAAGTCGCATTAACTAACGTAGAAACCAACATTTTTAATAGCGCGCACTTTTCAGTAACTCGCAGTAATTTTGTAAGTAAAATTGTCATGGGCCAAGGTGTCTTAGTGGCGAAGTCGTTGCCTTACATAAGGGTCGTCGTGGGTTCACTGGACCTGGACCGTCCACTTTTAAATTGGTTTACATAGTTTCCAATTTAAGACAAGGTGAATATCGAATTATAATCGACCATGATCGGACAAAAAACAAAGAACGAGAGTGCAGATGTCTCAATAAAACAAGATGGCGCATTACCACCCACCCCCTCACATTGAACTAGTTTTACGTGTCTCACCGTGCGGCGTCTCGTATCGAAGTACGTGCTATCAGAGCAACGCCATTAGAGGTGAGAATCGGGCCAAGGGTTAGCTGGTGACACCTCTGTGCACTTTCAGGTATTTTTGGATTTATTAAAATATCTTTTTGGCACTGAAAAATATTATATATATATATATATATATATATATAATCACCTCAACCTCGGCGTAGGTCGGCTCCCGATCTCTAGCGGAGATGGCAGTAGCAATGATATCCACCATTTCTTCGACTGGACCAGTATAGTCCTTCATTGCGGAGTTGTGTATGTAAATAACTGCGTCGTAAAGCCAATTCTCCTTGCAGATGGTCATCACCTGTCGAAGAGTACAGTAGAAGAGTATTAGCCCGCGATTAACTAAAATCAGTATGCCATAACGAAATTGGACAAATTTGTCAACTTGGCCAATTCCAGTAAACGTGCTTAGTGCACAACTTAGAAATAGCCTCGTTTCAGTAAACGAGCGTTAATTAACACAAATCAAACTACCCGATAATGAAAACAACAAATTGCACTTTTTTGTATTTTGAAAATAACAACTTTTTACACGACAAAAAATAGTGGAACCATTGCACAGGCTGCATACTACGCGACAACGTGTCTGATTAGCTGCGTCTGCCAGTTAGACATGTTGGCATATGTTAAACAAGTTGTCAGCCAATGCACCGGCTGGCCGACAGTACCAACAAATGTAAGCCAAACAAAGCTCGCACATAGTTATATTATATATGAGTAGACGCGTCGATGCGGTCGACACTGCGTAGACAGTTCGTTTAATTACAGTACGAAAGCGCGAATTGAGCTCCGCCATACCTGGTGAATATCAATCGAGGTTATGGATAGTTGAACCAGAGATCTTTCCAATTCTCCAAATTTGTTCTCACAGCTCAGCAGATTAACAAAGTCCTTGACGATGACTGGGTTCAGTTCGGGTAGGTCGCCCCCACTGATATACGGTTGAAGACCTGTCCGATGACCATGACAGCATGAATCGTACCAAGACAAGTGAGTGGTAGTGCTTGTAGTAATGGTAGTAGAAGTAACAGCGATGCCACTAATTAACATTTTATTAACAAATAAAAGTATGCACTGTGTCGGTGACAAACTATTCTTAGGCATGCTGAGCAGCGACGAAAATGACGCCAAAAAACAAACTAATAATCTCGTCAAGCCGTTCCACGCAATTGGAGGAAGATGCCCATCTTTGTGAGTCGGTTAAGAATAACGGTTGCGGTAGGTAACGCGACTTACTGGATAGGAATACTGTTAGTGCCATTGGGTCCTGCGCGAACAACTCGTACAGCGTGTCGAGAACACGGTACTTCGTCTGCAAAACGACTGCATAGTGAATGCAAAGCGGCACGTTGGCCGCGTAGTGCGTGAGCAGGTTATCGATCTTCTGGCCTTCACGATCGACCAGAAATAGACCAAACTCCTCGATGAGAAGGGCAATCTTTTCGGCCACCAGTGCCTGGCTCTTCTCCGTTTTTGGCGTCACGATCTCAATCACCTAGGTAGATGTGCGCATAAGTTGGTGGTTAACATGGGCGCAATTAATAATAATTCAACTCTAAAGCATAATTAAAAGATTTATTTATAAAGCATACGTAGCAGATTGCTCTAAAGCATTATTCACAGATTTCAATTCAAATCAAGCAAGGTCGGTTTCAAACAGACGATTGTGACTAATTTTGTTAGACGAGGTTGAAACGCCGAAATAGATGAAAGTCAACTGTACCGGCTACTGTCTCTCTATCAGCACGGCAGATATGTAATAAATAACATATAAGCACGAACGCACCCTATTTGAAGGAGTAGCTCCGCCTTCGTCGTTGTAGTACGAAATGGCAAACTTTAGAGCTTCGGCGTACATCTTCTGCTTAGAGAAGAAATTAACTCGCTCAGTCCATGATCGCATCGAGTAGATATGAATGCCACGGCCGCCGAGAATCAGACATTGGCTGCCGAAGCTAACCAGCGTATTGGAACACGCCGTCTCGCCGATAACCGTCTTAGTAGTTGCACAGGATACACCCAAAAGTACAGCACCACACACAAACACATGATGTTAGACACGTTTCTTTGGCACTAAGCCATCTTTTTCGGTGATACGTATGTTCGTGGCTAAAAACCATGATATTCGATACACGTTTTATTAGCCCATCAAGACCTTAATGAACTGCTACGAGTCCACGTATACTAGGCTAAAGCTCAAAACATAAACAAACCATCGCTCTGCTAACGTTCCCGCCAGTGTCTTCGCCGCGGTACCGGCTACCCTCGTAGACGATGTCAAGCTCGGAACAGTCCATCGACTCGATCTCTTCGTCTAGCCGGACGTCGAGAAAACGCAGATTCTCCTGATGGTCAAGGATGGCCAGTGTCTTATAGTTGACGAAACACAACTGCCTCATTGTGTACGATACCTCCAGTTGCTGTAGCGGCTCAAACGTCACCTTGTGATTCGTCTGCGTGTGAAGCTGCAATGAAACGACAACCGATGTTTTAATACAGAATTTTCACAGCGAATAATATATCAATAACATTGTATATATTATATATATATACATATATTTATATACCTATATATATATATACATATATTTATATACCTATATATATATATATATATATATATATATACATATATATACCTATATATATATATACCTATATATATATATATATATACATATATATATATATATATATATATATATATATAAAGTCATCAGTGCTTTAGGATTACAATAGTGATTTTCGTATTTTACCGGTTTTAGTAACAACCGCTTATTTACGGATTAGTCACGGATAAACATTGCCGTTCCACTGCTAATTGGGTCTAGTGTCTCTATAGCCATTGGTACAAAATTATATCTGTCCTCAAGATCTGAATATTTACGCTTTTTTCTCCCTCAGTATGATCCGCTACCCCCTTGTTTACACAGCTATGACCTAAATAAAAGAGAGCAGGACCCTGTAGCATCCCATGCCAAGCGACCACAAGGAGATGGCCACCAATCATCGTCAGGCCTCTTATTTAGTCTGCGGTCTGGTGCACTAGTGTCGCAAGCATTCTTGTATTCGTTAAGGCGGGTTCTATGAATTCGTTTAATTCCGTGTACTTTTCAGGCAAATAGGTGAAAGCAGGCCGTCGGAGGCAACTTGGCATTGGTATGATTTAAGATATTACAATCCTAAAGCACCCTCTACTGGAAGTGTCCCAAGCAGCCCAACCACCGCGTTAACGGTAAAATTTTGCGGATTCTTGCTGACTACATATATCCGCCTAATTTACGCTGATACAGATGATCTTCAAATGCGCCGCAGTAAAGTCTAACCCTGACTATGTCTCTTTCCTAGTTGTATGAAATCAGTGATTCCGACGAAGACCGGAGATAGGTCTACCGCCCTTATTAGTCAAGGCTACTGTCCTTTATAGGTAAGTTTTCTTTCTCCCATGCTTGGCCGTGCAGCTTTGTCTAAAAGCTGTGGCCACGCAGACTGCTGCACCCATGGTGGATGTCGTACAGACCCCGCCGTTTGCTATAAAATCGGCGATCCCTACTCCTACTTATAATAAATCAGAAGTTTCAATTTTCCGTGCCTAAGAACAGGAAAAGGTCAATGTTTGCTAATTTTTGTAATCTTGCCCCAAATTGACGAGGTTATATATATATCCTCCCGAATTTTGGGCAAGGTTACAAGAACGAGCAAACATTGACCATATATATATATATATATATATATATATATATATATATATATATATATATATATGATCGAAGTCTTGCCGTATCTATGTGAACCAACCCGAAACAGATAAATTGTAGATTTTCTGCCGAATGCCAGTACAGGCGAGCACACCCTACGCGCTCCCTCCTGGAAAAACGAAAACTGCCAACTCAGCACCGGAATTGTGTCGATGTCCGCCTGAAACGACACATCAATATAATAATGAGGAAGAAAATCAGATAATGAATTGTTCAAATTAGTTGTACAGAGAGTGTAACACGAAGTATTCTATATCAGAACAGAGCAGACTAAACGTGATTACGGGCGTCCCGACTCTGTAAGTCGATATGATCTTAGGATTTCAAAAAGTATGCAATATAATAAATAATATAATTCATACGCTGCCAAGAGACAATGACAAATGTCATAATCTATTTAACCCTCATTTACGTAGGATATTCTAAAGTCTCTGTTGCTTATACTAAAATTTTGCAAAGAAACAGCTTGCTTGGATATATATATATATATATATATATATATATATGCAGCAATTTCCTAGAATATAAATAATGTATTTATTATTACATCACCTTTCAGTATAGTTACCAGCTGCATTGCATTACCCATTACCTCTTTAAGTCTCGAAGACGGTATTCGTTTTTGTTAGTCTTGAAAATTTATAGAATATGTTGTCCAAAAAATATCACCGACCCAACACCAAAATAGCTGGCGGTAACCGATATGGCTTCTGATATAATATGATGCAAATGAGGCCGCAAAAAAAAACAACAGACACGGCTTGGTGCTTGACAGTGGCCAAGTAATTCACGTCGTCTAAATGGTCCTGGGATGCGGTCATCGTCACGCGCAGCCGCAATTGTTATATAGTAGAAAATTACCGTCCAGTCGAGATCCAAAATATGATATAAATACGATCATAAACGCTACGACGTAACACGACAACATGATTAACGAGAAATAGAGCTTAGAGTTCTAGGCCATTAAAAAAACATTCAAGGATATCAACGCTGTTCAAGGCTGTTAACGACAACTTACCCGAAGTTGGTGCGTAAAGACAACGGTAATGACAGGTCGGAGCAGTATTACGATGCATTTTGTCACTGTGCCAAGCGCAACGAGATACAGGCCTTCAACGGGATGTCCGCGAAACTTTCGCGGTACTCGGAGAGGCTCCATCGCACATACTTCACCGCGACTGCTCATACATCCAAACGAACAGACAAACATACCATTTATTGGCTAGAAGGGGGATAGTACCGGTAGAGACAGTATTTGTAAGGATTGTAATGATACGCATACAAGAGCACACAGAAGGTCAAGGGGGATAGACGAAGCTCGTATGCATCGACGCTCAATCACATGCCCGTTTTTTTTTTAGTTAAACGGCTCCCTAAAACGTGTCACGAACAAGACCGTAAGCAAGATTCTATGCGCACATCTTGCGCGTAAAAAGATGTGCGCAAGGAACGTCTGCATATATGTATGCATTTGTATACATACAGTCTACTGAAATGTTATGTACTTATTTTGAGGTTTGGTAGAACTCGGCAAGAAAATAATTTTTCCCAGGTGAAGGAGAGTATTGCTTAGGAGTGAGGATGAAGTCGTTATTCTGTCTTTTTCTTCTACATAGTTTTGCAAAATCTACGTTTGCGGGAAAGCCAGTCATAGCATAAACGCAAGCGATCATACCGGCGTGTTCGGCGCAATACTGCACAATCTAAATGACAGCCAAGCAAGCTAGCAAAAGGCAAAGGAAGTCATAAAAAGTCTATATGTTGTTATGTTTTACGTTAAAGCTTTCACGTTCAGAACCCTACAGTTTTGCCATTACGCCCCAAAAACGCAAACGCAGGCAACAATCAAGCAGGCAACAAAGGCAACATCAATTTCGTACCAAAGTGATGGCGCTACGTAGTTGCTGAGTAACTAAGCTTTTTTGTCTCTCCCCTTCCAATGAGGAAATTTATTTCCTTGCCTTACCAAACCTCAAAATAAGTACAAGACATTTCAGTAGACCCTGTGTATATATATATATATATATATATATATATATATATATATATATATATATATATCCAGTTACACAGCCATAAGTAAATGCCATCAAACACACTCAATAAAAGCATCCTCCTTTAGAAGGTGCTGTATTACCTTCCAGAGAAGAGGCAGTTGCTTTCGTATGATCTTGAAGTGAGAATCTTCTTAAAATTAATCTCAAATACTGAGCCGCCCGTGTCTGTCACAATAGCGGTAGCAGGGTCGTCGGTGAACGACAGTAAAAGCACGCCATGATTCGGAGTCTGGACGTCATTAAGGTTACGCAAGAGCTTTCCGTTCGATGTGTCCCACATGGTCATCTTTTGAAGTCAGTCCAAGAAGGCAAATACAAAACAGCAACAACAAAAAAATCATCCTCTCCTGTGTCGTCCTCACGCATGCATATATATATATATAAAATATTGTGATGATTTATTAATCATTTACAATACGTTTGCACACTCGGCAGTGCTCGCCTTGATATATCGCCTTAGATATATATATATATATATATATATATATATATATATATATATATATATATAGTTCTAATATTTTTTAAATAGGTAATAAAATAAAATTTTAAAAATAGAACCGAAACCACCTTTCCAAGGTCTTTTGGTAGTAATTAACGACGAATAAGTTGGCTAATTTGGTATACTTTTTTCGAGCTGACCGTCAGCCAACACTTAATGTACACGGGTCTGCTTTCGCATTGCTTAGTGCTTAGTCTTCTGGCTAACAAGCGTCATTCATCAGCTACATATAAACCGAATTTAAGCCAAGTTCAAAACGAATTATTATTAAAATTCTAAAGTGATGGAAATGTTACGAACTGCCCGTGGTGATCAATCAGTGCCCTGAAACAGTGTGTATAAGTGGTACCGTCGATTGAGAGACGGACGTAAATAAACCGAATATAACCTCCATTCAGGAAGGCCTTTCACGTCAATAACAGAAATAAACGTTGCAAGAGGTAGTTGTGTAAAACTAAACAATAGCTGAGCTGCTATCAGGGAGATCGCTGGTTAACTGAAGATACCTTATGGATCAGTAAGCCTTGACCGAAGGGAGCTATTATAAAGAAAAAAACACTTTGGATGATTAAATATGTATCATTTTTTTTAGAAAATTGTATCAGAACTTTGCGATCCGCCATATACATATATGTAGGAAAATGTTGATAGTAATATAAGAAATGCACATGTGAATTATTTGAGAATGCCATATGAGTTGTAGAACTGTTAATAATTATAAGCGAAGCAGCAAAATAATAGTGTAGTGGCGGTGGCTTAGGCGGCTAACGCACTTCGAGCCCTGGCCGTGCTAGTTGAATTTGTTGGACGTGGTTGTCATTGCCTTGCTGCTACATACCTCTGCTGGAGAAAGCCTATATAATTCCAGTACGAGAACGCAATGACGATAGATGCATTTAGACGATATCGTGCCACAAGCAACTTAGCTTATTTACGGGCGTCTAAAATGTGGTTGTCAGAGCGTTAACAAAAAAAAAATACTGAGCCCGCAATATCTTGAGAGACTTGTGCAAGTTACCCAACTGGCACCACGTAGACGGAAAGCGTGAAAAATCAGGTTACCCTTCGCGATGTCCAGGTCGAACGGTGAGATCTATCTGGTATTGAAACGTTGATGAACGCCAATGTGTATATATATATATATATATATATAAATTACTACTTACATGCCCCTTGGAATGCCCAACTATAATTCTTGTGGAATCCGCATTAAAAGATAGCGCCGACACGAGGCCGTAGGCGCTTTCCGATGAGCCCAACTTGCACTTCAAAGTCTGTTCCGAATCTGGAAAGACAAATACAAATAGCATGTCATACATACGGACATCACAAAAACATCATATATCAGTTGTATACAAGACTAGTCGAGCCCGGTGGATGCATTAGCGCGCGCGACCGGAAGAGACACATAGGTGCGCGGGTTCGAGCCTCACCGTTGCACATTTGTATTTATGGGATCCGTCTCACTAAGCATGCAAAAGCAGACCCGTGGACGTTGAATGTTGGCAGAGAGTCAGCCCGAAAAAAAATTATACCAGACTAGTCAACTTATTCGTCGTTAAATACTACTAGACGACCACGTTTCGTAGACAGCACAACTTACCAAATACAAGTGTGACTCCATTCGAGGTGCCGATAGCGATCAACGTGCCCACAGCCATGGCAGATGGAGATCCAACCTCACCGCTCTCGAAGGCCCTCTGCAGTTGTGCTCCCACTTGTCGAAGCTGTACATGGCGTACGACACTTCCTTTCACCTGAAAACAAAAGTCATACATACATAAATTCACTTAGTTACTCCACCATTTTGTAGCGTATCGTATAAGTGAACAGGGCCAAATAATCGACCTTAATTACTAGCTTGTACTCTCATACTGCTGCTAATTGTCCGTAGTCTTTAACGCCCCCCCTGAGGTCCTCTATGGCCGGCGATGTATCTAAAGAGAGAACCTTTAATGTAATCAGCTGTCAAACTCCAATGGATTTGAGAATAAAGAAATCTGTATTATCGAACACCCGTTCATCTACACCACTCTTTTAAGGGATCAAAAAGTAGTATATACATTAACAAACATTTGCCTATCTCATGCATTCACAAGCTTTCAATTTTTCTTCATTTTAAGGACGTTAACTACTTCCGACAAAGTAGCCAGATAACTAAAAAACGCCGTATAAGGCTGAACGCCTCCAGAGGCAAAAACCGCCGTGGCAGAGCGGCATTTAAGTCAAATGCTCATAATAACATGACATTTAGCGACCCACACATACCCGAATTATTCACTCTACTCTAACACTAATTCCCAGAAATAGAGAAACACACAGATTGTTAGGCTGAAAAACAATAACAGCAACAATAACAAATACATTTTGATATGATTAACAAAAGAGGAAACATACATCCAAAACACTTGGCGCACTAATGTCGCTGCTGACGTAACGACCTACCGGAGGTTTAGACGAGCGTCTCAGTTTGGACGCCGAGGACAACGAACTGAAGCCCGACGCAACCGACAGTGTGTCCGAAATCTCGTTGAAATTGATCTCAGAACAGTAGAATGGTGTCGAGCTGCTGGCAGCATCAAAATCGCCTGAGAAATGTGCTTCTTCCTAAAGAGCAGAGCAAAGAGTTAGTAAACCCATATCGTTTATCGTGCGTTTTTTTAGCATAACAATTATAATTTGTATATATATATATATATATATATATATATATATATATATATATATATATATATATATATATATATATATGTATATATATATATATATATATAAATTATTTTTTATAACAGAGTTTAACTCATAAAATGCATGATGTACGCCGGACATCGTTGTTGTGGCTGCGCTAAGAAAAACGCAGCGTTCGTAGCAATGTCTTACAGCGTCAGCCGCTCTTCACTTGAACATACGACGTAAGAGGGACTCATTTTACCAATTAGTATTCGGTAGGTACTGTTAGGTTAGTGCCTTGAAGCTGCTGTGAAAGCCGTGCGACCCTCTCGTGCGATGTTGAGCGCCATAGGTCTTTGGGCCTTAATGAGGAGGCAACGTGTAACTTTGTTAGTCTTGCGCTCCCCAAACAGCGCGGCATATAGCATGATGATTCTGCTGATGCTAAGAGGCGGTGCCGAGAGCATGTTGCTCTTCAGGTCCGCAGGAGGATTTTTCACAGCTCTGCTGAGGCTTTGGCCTCTTTTTGCTGCTAATCACGCTCAGGTACTTGAACATGGGCGGGGGTGTTATAGCGTGCCTTTCCAGGCGTAAGGCATAGGCTTAGAGTCTGTGGATGGCGGTTTAGGCTGTTTAAAAATAGTGCGTCAGTTTTTGTGGAACCACTTCGAGATCGCCCGATATCCGGCAGGGCTCCGTTGGCTATTCCTTCGAGCACATCCTGTCACGGGCGGTAAGGATCAGTGCCAGATCGTCGGCGTGGGCAACAGAAGAGAATGCCAGGGAATGTGGAAGTCTAAATTAGAAAGAGCTTATTAAATCGTCCAATTACTCACATTGTTAAAAGCTGGATCCATTGCGCCACATTCTTCATCATCGGTGCCTGTCGTCTGCAATTAGCAATAATTCAATCAACCATGCAATCACTTATTTGGGTGATTGATCACTTAATCGTATCGCGAAATACTAGCATAGTTCACTAAAACATAACAGGTCTGTACACGGTTGAAAAACACTTCTGGTATCTAAAATATAAATAAATGATATAAAAGCGCCAAAAAAATCTGGTAACTGATTTTCTTAGTATTTATTCGTTACTCGGAGCTGTCATTTCTCACGTACAAACACACGAGCTCACAAACAATTTATATATGCATGGTGTACTAATTTAAGCGATAATTCCAAAAATGCAAAGTTTTTATGTGGGAAAACGCCGCGTATAATAACTATCAGTTATACATAATAAATAATATGAAATCGCATGAGATGATACTTAATTGTTCAAGTTATGTTCCAAGCTGGTAGATACGCAAACAAATAAATTGAGACAGCCATTTCCTCGTTCGAAAAACAACTACTAAAAAATAACAGAAAACATTTAAAATTCGTAATACCAATACTAGATGTCGGCTTAAGCTGCTGCTGTAAGCGCCCTGATATACAGTTGTAGCATGTGTATTTAGGTACAGATGTTAAACGAATAATAAATATATCCAATCTGTAGATACATAATAATGATGGTGGATGCCTGGGGTACACATGCATATATATATATATATATATATATATATAGAGAGAGAGAGAGAGATAGAGAGATGACCCACAAATAACCATCCCAAGATGAATGAAAAAGACGGAGCGGAGTGCCGATTGAAGATTATACTAGATTCCAGTCTAGTTTTTGTAGGAATACCTGTATCGTTGAAGTTTTACGAAATTTACGTAGCTTGAAACTAACAATAGAAAACACTAAAGCAAGATTATCTATATTTAGTTAGATCCTAACTCGAGCTAGAATCGAGGCAACGAACGACATCTGATGGCGCGATTATTAAAACTCCTTCTTACGTAACATATACTAATATACTGTCGTCAACAGATGTATTATAAACTCAATATACGGATCATATATGTCTCCACTACTCAAAACAAAGGCGTTTCATATTCAATTTGATAATAACAGCAATCAGCATCGCCCCCATCGAATCCAGATGGTTTCTTTTTACATAGACTAGCCAGACCGTGCCAATTTATTCGAATGACGCCATTATTTGTAATAAATGTTAAATGAAACGGTGCCCACAGTACAGCCTCCGCAATGGCATTCGATGATACAACGAAGGTCCGCGCGACATAGACTCTGTTTGCAAAGCGTTTATTGATGTCATCCGACACGACAGCTCTCATGGGTTACATCGAACTACACGGACGACAAGTCAAAAACACGGAAATTTCACACCCGAGAACAATAGCCACGGAGCACCGAAGAAAGAGTGCCGCATTTCGCACGCTTATTCACGTTACGTCAGGTCAGGGCTGCATTTAAGGGCGGGCCAGCTCGGGCCAGACTGCACAGCTCATTCATATATGTATTTGGAAAGGCCAATGTGCGTAATAAAACGTAAACTGGACGTTCGTAATGCACTCGACGCGATACGCACCGACGGCAAACTTTTTCGGATTGTGGAGCAGAGGGTATACTGCCTCTAACAGAGTCATGGTCTACTTACAGAGGACCTTGAGACATCGTATCCCAACACCTTGCCATTGTTGCTGGGCTACGATGGCTCGTATATAATTTCCGAAAACGGAGTTCAGCAGGGGGATCGATTAAGCTCCCCGTGTTTAGTCTCGGTCGGTATATTAGGCCGCGCGGACAAAACAAAAAAGTGGTACATGGTCTTGGTGCTATGCTCGCTGAGACAGTTAATTAGTCTCGTATCAGTCAACTATAAACGACTAGGGTATTTGAAACATCAAGAAATGCTAATTGCGGGCCGAATATTGTATGTGCAATTATTACACATGATGCATATGCAAACCTATCTTAACTCCAAGTTGAAAAACGCCTCCTCCTAATGATATGGCGCCAGGCACAAACTGTGCTATTCTACCGCCGTGTGCATGCATCGACCAGATGTTTTAAAGGCGCATGACTACGTAATTCAAGAGAAGAGAAGATGGGCCAGATTACTTGCCCACCTTCGCCAAATTCTAGCCTGGACTATGAGACATGAAAGTGGGCAAGTCTACTACTGATGTGCGAAGGCGGTTTTGTCTTAAACAGTAAGATCCTCGACATCCATCTGCGATGCAGCCTGGTTTTCTTAATCAGCTAGCCGAGTTTTGTAACCGGGCACACAATAACTCACAAATATTTATACGGAGAAAAGGCGGAGCGAAGTGCAGGTTCAATATCAGACGGGACTCCAGCTCAGGTTTGGTGGAATGATATCTATCTGTGTCAGCGAAAACTTTACGAAGTTTATCGCAGCTTTAAAACACAAAAAAAAACATGAAAACATGATTATACATATTTAGCAAGATTCTAAAGTTCCTTAGTCCGTATCATATGACATACTGTCGTTAACGGATATTTATCAAATCAATAAGAAGCACAAATAGGCAGATCTCGAAAATAATTCTCATTTCGAACCAACCGTGATGGAAACAATGCGACCTATCGATAGCACAATGCTTAGGCACATTTTACGCTCACAAATAGACGCGTAATGCAGGCTCCAACCGGAAGAGCCAGCCAGCGCGAAGGGGTAATATTTAAGGCCGCGCTCTCTCTCTTGGAGTATGTACATCATGTGGGTAAGAAAAGGTCGCGCTTGTTCGCGGAGTCATGGGATGTCAAAATACTATATCGCGCAATTACAATCGATTAGACACGTCTGAACCTCGCAATGCTTATGGAAACTGCACGCTCGTGTGCTCGAACTACAAATAATAACGCATGTGTATTTATTACAAATATAAAAACATGACATATATTTATATATATATATATATATATATATATATATATATATATATATATATATATATATATTAGTCAAACTCGACTTCTCGGTTCAATGAGCCCATTACCGTTGCTGCATTCACTGTTTCGGTTGCATTTTTCGTAAATTAATCTAAACAAATCTCAAACTCTTAACTTGGCATGGAAAAGAAAACAAATATCGAACACTAGGCGACGAATTCCAATACGATTACGTTCGGCTCTATCGTGATACATAACATGCTCCAAACAGTAATCAGAACAACAATAGTAGTAATAATAATAGTTCATATGCACTCAAAGCGCGGTATGTGACATCAAGACAAAACAGAAGAGTTGAGAGAGCGAAGAAGATCTGTCAAATTCGTTTGTCAGGTCGAACACATTACAAATAACAACAAAAACACATGGCACCGGCAACAGACCAGTTTATCCTGCGTCCACCTTGCTCTTTCTCTCTCTTTATATATTAGATTTTTCGTAAGGCTGATGCCCGTGTACGGTATTTTCATGTCATGGCTAATTTTTAATCCGCTCCGGCATTTACCTTGTCCGGTAAATGTATTGTTTTGTAATTGGAAACCATGCAAACGAATTTAAGAATGGCCGGTCTGGGTCTCAAAGCCAGTCCTCCCGAATGCAAGGCAAAGGCTTTGCCACTAAGCCATCTTGCTCGGTAATAATGGTTATATATATATATATATATATATATATATATATATATATAGGTAATAACGGTTATATATATATATATATATATATATATATATATATATATATATATATAGGTAATAACGGTTATATATATATATATATATATATATATATATATATATAATGGTTCATTCCACGCTTTTTGCAGGACACTTACATCGCTGCCTCTCGAAGGCCTCGGTGGTTCGGGTGAAGCCATTGTGTTTCGCTTGCAGGTTGTCTTCGCCGGCCGACCAGTCAGCCTTTAGATTTTATTTATTCTATTTATGTTTATTATTATAGCCAAACGATACACCGGCGCGAACAAATCGAATATCGGTGGGGTTTCTGACGTTCCGGCTCTGGTTCCTTCTACTCCTCCGCGAGATGCGAAAGTCTCTTCCCCTTCACTTCACTGTCACCACCGCACGCTCACAAGCTGCTGCATCTCTGCATCGGCACCTGCAGGACCGCGGCCCCAGGACCAGGCATCGTCTAGCGTCTACGTTTTCTACCTACCTACCTATTGTACTGTCACCGCACCACCATACCATTTTCCAACTCTGGAACGTTCGCTAATAGAAGCAAACAAAAGTGCCTTGAGTGGGCGGTTGGGGCGTGAGAGGAATGGTTTGCGAACCAGAAGCTCTTTCCTTTCGATATTGGTGTTGTTGTTGTCGTTTTGTTGTTGTTGTTGTTGTTGTTGCAGCTGCTGCTGTTGTTGTTTCTGTTGGCGCTATTGATATTTTTAAAGTCTTGCATTGATAGCAACCGTAATAAGTTAGTTAATTAGTGTAGTACAACACGACCATCATTACAATTTAGTGTAGTACAACACGACCATCATCATTACTATTTAGTGTAGTACAACACAACCATTATAATTACTATTTAGTGTTGAACAATCTCACTTGTGGCGGCAGTGAAACCGAGAACCGTACACATTTACAGAGAGACCGCAAAACACTGTTTATGTCTCCAGCGCAGTATGTGTCCGCCCCCCTGTATCAGCAGCAGCAGCCGCATTAGCCGCTGCAGCAGCAGGCGAAAGCAGCTTGAGAAACATGACGAAAAAAAGGAACAGTGTCAAGCAGTTTCTCCTTCGTTGCGTCAGTTCACCATCCTATTCTATTCTCTATTCTCTCGCTGTTTCGCTGTTTCGTCACAAGGACGTAGTTACGCCGCCGGGAGGCGGTGCTCGCTCACGCGGGACGCGCCTTCAATCAGTGTGCTTTGTGTTCGCTTACTCACACACGCAGGCACTCACTTGTGTTTTTGGCCTTCTAACTTTTCTTTCTCTCTTATGGAACAGTGACAGTCTCTCTCTCTCTCTCTCGGTCTTTCTCGCTGCCTTTCTGTCTCTATCTACAGTGAGAGTGTCTCTTCTGTGTCTGTCTACTCTCACATATATGTCTCTACTCTCACATATATTTATCTGCTCTCGGTGAAGCGTTCGATTCCTACACATGGTCCAGATGTGGAGAGTCGTATCGATGAACATAGAGGAGGGCCCGTCCGCCCCGGCGGCTATTTATTGTTGTTGGTGGTAGTAGTGGTAGTGGTAGAAGAAGAGATATCCATCACACAGGGCTGCTTGCGGCTCAAATTCGAGTGTTCGAATAAGAAATGATTGCAAAGAATTTTTGTAGGCAACTCTATTATAGAGTTCAAATGCAGAAGAAGATTGGCAGAATTTCCTCGCCACTATTCCGTGTGTTTCGCAGATGATCCTCAGCTTGTTGAGCCCCACCTTGATGAGATTCTTGAAAAAGTGATGGAAGAGATAGAGAGTAAGAGATCTATCTGTCTGACAACACTGATCACGTCACTGAACAGACTCAAAGAGTCAGTTTGTTGGTGGTACAATGACAAACTCGTCTACAATTTGGTGCAACAGTTGCCTTATAGTTAGTCATCTGATACGTTTCATACGCAATGTATGTGTAAGTTTAAAACGGGCTGTTGCGTTTCGCGTTTTCGATGTATCAACGATATAAGTCGTCTACTTAATTGGCTTAGCTAAGCACACCACATAACAGAAAGGAAATTACGACTGCGGCGAAAAAACGGCCACAGATTGAGTGCCACGATAATGACGTACTCTGTATGTTGTCCGTTTTGTAGCCCCGACCGACTCAAATCAGTTAAAATTCTGGAAACCTCTCCTGAGACATTTACAAGTATATACGGAATCTTAGGTGCTGCTCTATAAAGAAAAATAAACGTTCATTTCCACGATAGACGGATTACTATATATATATATATATATATATATATATATAATATATATATATATATATATATTATTTAACTGCTGGATTCTCGCGTATTGCGTTTGAGCCGCTAGGAGGTCCATTGACGACAAAGAATCTTTAGCAGTGTTTGCAATTTCGATAAGTGAAATTCTTCAGCCGCCGTATGGGTACTCTGGACAATTGGCTAGATCGGGACTAGAGGTTTCTTATGGAAGATCCCGTATTGTGTTACACATTTATTACAGGGCACAGTTGTTAACGTCCGTTAAGATGGTAAATAAAAAATAAAATACATGTGTATATATATATACATATATATATATATATATATATACATATATACATATATATATATATATATATATATATATATATATATATATAATATATATAATAACTTTTCTTTAACAAAAAGCTTCAAGCAGTCGTCAGTTTATCAGAGCCAGCTTAGACCAGGCCGGCCAACCAGCAGCCAGACAGTCGGTCGGTCAACGCGAAGCTTCTATGTCGTCAACAATGCCACGATAGCGGCGGACTATTATAGAAGCTTTGGCGGGCTGTTGGCCGCCGTCACATGCCACCGCTGTTGGCGGCGGCGGCGGCAACGGCGCCGCCGTCGCCGCCGCCGCCATAGAGGCGTTGCTACAGCAACAACAGTAGCAACAGCAACAACGTAGGCAGGCAGACAGGCAAAGCAAGCGAAAGCGGTTCCGGCAGCAGCAGTAGCAGCGGCGGCGGCGGGCGGGGCGCCGCTAGCAGGAAGCAGACGTCTGCTATCACCATCAACATCACGACTATCGGCGATCCACAAACACCGGAGGGTCGTCGGGAACGCAGGAGGAAGAAGCAAGAAAGGACAACGATGACAACAACAACAACAACAACGGTGGCAGTGGCGGCCGCGATTGCGAATAGCCGTCTGTCTGTCTATCTGACTGACTGACTGACTATCTGATTGCTGGTTGTTTTTTCTCCATATTATGCTTTATTCTTGGCGGGCGGAACAACGGTCGGTCTAACTCCCCCCCCCCCCCCCCCCAACCCTAGCGCCGGCGTCCCCACCGTGGTAGTAATAATCCCCCTCACACCGTCGTTGTCTTTCTTGTTTCCTGACGGTGGTGGTGGTGGTGGTGATGCCGCGGCTTCCAGCAACAAACAAAAGCAGGCCAACAGCAGCAGCAACAACAACAACAACAACAACTGCAGCAACAATAATGATCAAGCAAACTGTGTGAAAAACAATTGAGGTGGTGCTGCTGCTGCTGCTGCTTTTGTTGTTGCTAATTGTGGCCGTGATGGTAATTCATGGTGGTGGTGGTGGTGGTGGTGTTTGACTATCGTAGACTATTGATCCTGCAGCGAAAGCAACGACGACGACGACGACGACGACAACAACAACAAAAACAGCAACAACGAGCAAAAATGTCGATATGTGGAACAGTTTTGAGTTCGTGTTTGTAGCCGGTTGGTGGTGACGTTTTCTCCTTTTTCTTCTTTTTCGTCATCGTCGTGGATGTCGATGATGTTGTGACGTTTGTTTTAGTAGTGTGTCGGTCGTCGTTGGTGTTATGGGACAAGTTGGTGTTACGAGTTAGTTAGTTAGTTGCACGTACGACACAGAGAGAGGGAGAGAGAGAAATATAGAAAGATCAAAGCAAGACAACTATACTAGCAGAACAGCAGGACGGCGAACACAAATACGAAGAAGAACCACCAAAGCAACAGCAGCAGCAGCAGCGGAAAAACAAAAACAACCTACAGCAACAACAAATATCGCTAACAACGACGTCGCTTTAGACGACAGCCAACGACTGGCAACGGAAGTTGAATAAATAAGCGGTCCGGACGACGACGATCGATTTCATCGAACGACTACGGATTACGGTCGAATTGAATTGTACGTTGGTGCGAGTGTATTCGTCAATAGTAAATATATATAAATATATATATATATATATATATATATATATATATATATATATATATATATATATATATATATATATATATATATATATATATAATATATATAAGTGTGTGTGTTTGTAGGCGTTTCTAAAGTATGTCGCAGTACCACTAGCATTTATAGGTGTCTACTATACGTAAGGTACGAACGAACGTTTGGTCAGAACGATCAAACGATTGATTGATCGGATGTGACGTACATTGAGATTATTATTAGTATCGCATCCTGTAGGTTAACGTGTTGCCATAGTGTTGTGATTTGTGATCATCTGCACAATCTGTCTCTGTGAGTAGTAGTAGTAGTAGTATAATATATAGTGAAGGCTGGGGGTCAGCCCGAAAACTTTACAGTGAAGGCTGACAAAGGCATATGAAACACATAATGAGAAAAACAGTGAACACGGGTGGGTTTTCTCCTCGGCTCGGTGTACCTACGGAGTGGCCGGGTGGTGATGGATGGAAACTCGCTGGCTGTCCGGACCGGACCGCACAGATTTCATTCGTCAGGTTCCACTTCCGTTGTTCGTCTTGTCGGTGGTTGTTGTTGTTGCTGCTGCTGTTGTTGTTGTTGTTGTTGCTGTTGTTGTTGTTGCTGTTGTTGTTGTTGTCCTCCGACGGGCAATAATCTGCTGCTCGTTGTCAGCAATCGCAACAACAACAACGACAACATCACCGCCAACAACAGTAGCAACAACACCAACCACAACATCAACACAACCACCAACAACAACCTCAACAGCTCCAACAATGACAGACACAACGTGGTCACATTTTCGAGCGTATCGATCAACGTAGTTAGCTGCATATTAATTGCGGTCTTGAGCTGACCGTCCGGGTCACCGGGCGGGCCAGGATATTGTGTGTAGTGTTGTTTCGTTGTTGCCGCCTATTCATGACTACTAAAGTAAAGTTTTCGGGCTGACCCTCAGCCAAGATTTAACGTCCACGGAACTGTTTTTCACATTGCTTCATAGACGGACATGCCCCATAAATACAAATGTGCAACGGTGGGGCTCGAACCCGCGCACCTATGTGTCTCCTCCGGTTGCGAGGCGGAGACTTAATCCACCAAGCCACCGGGCTCGACTATTCATGACTACTACTACTACTACTACTAAAAGTAAAGTTTTCGAGCTGACCTTGAGTTTATTTTTTTGCCATTTAACGTCTACGGAACTGTTTTTTTCACATTGCTTTATAGACGGACGACCCACCCCCATAATGATACAGATGTGCAACGGTGGGGCTCGAACCCGCGCACCTATCTAGTGTCTACTCCGGTTTCGAGGCGCAGACTTAAGCCACCACCACGCCACCGGGCTCGACTTATTATAATAATAATAATAATAATAATAATATTAATAATTATTATTATTGTTGTTGTTGTTGTTGTTGTTCTTGTTGTTGTTAATATTGTTGCTCGTATTGTTGTTCTGTAATATTGCTGTTATGTTTTTCTATTCTGTCGTCTTTGTCATCTTGTGTTGTCTCGACATTGAGTCATTGCTCGATCCACCTCTCCATTGCTGTCGCCTTCAGAACGGACCGGTACTTCGAGCGGGAACAATTTTCAAGCACGGTATAGATACATAGACGTCTGTGAAGGGCCGCCCACCACTTTTAACCGCCATGCACATGAGTCCTCTTACAAGTTTTTACGACAACAACAACAGCAACAACAACAACAACAACAACAACAAAAACAACAATGACAGCAACAACAATGACAGCAACAACAACAAAGATAACATCATCCACTGCTTAGTGACCGTGGACCGTAGTCGTGGTAGCTAGTTATATAGTCTAGTATTTGATTAGTTACCTTGTGGTGCGTTTTGGAATTGTTACGGTGTAGTCGTCATTGCAATTGCGAGTTTGTGCCTGCGTTGGTAGCATGTGCGTATGATTTCGTTGAGAGATTGTTGCGAGATTGTTTTGCGGGCGGGCGAGGGTGTGCGTACGAGACTTTCGAGTGTGTCGTAAAAGTGGCGGCACTTTCTTGAAGAGCGAACGACGTCACACACGTCACGTACGACAACATGGCGAGGTAAACATTCATTTCTACCACCTACCACAATAGCATCAGCAGCAACAACAACAACAACAACAATGACGACGTCAATAACATCAACACAACGACGACGACAACGACAACAACAACGACAACAACAACAATGACAACAACAACCATAACGACAACAATAACAACAAGTCGTTCTTGCTGCGTGTTTGCTCTTTGGTCTGTTTGGTCGTTGTCGGGGCCTGCTGAACAAAATCGTTATTTTTTTAATCTTTGTCTTACGTCAGCCGTTGATGCGGTTTGTGTTATTGTTGTTGTTGTTGTCACTGCTGCTGTTGTTGTTGTCACTGCTGCTGCTGTTGTTTTTGTTGTTGTTGTTGTTGTTGTTGTTGTTGTGTGCAGTTGTTCTGCCAATGTTGTGCTGGGGCCCTATGGTGACCGTTGGAGTCGTCGTGAATGGTGGCAGCAGCAGCAGCAACAACAACAACAACAACAACAACAGCAACAACCTCGTGGCCCACATTATTGCCGAAACGAATCTGGATTGGGTTGATGCGTGTACTCGGTCTGGCTGAATACGAATGTATGTATGTATATTCATTCGTTGCTCTTGTGGCGCATTTTACCCGGCCGGTCGGTGGCGTGGTACGTGTACTCTGTACCAGTTCGAATTGCTCAAGTTGAGCCATTATTTATCTCTCGTATTTCAGTTGGGTGTTGAAATTGATCAGTTATGTGTTGTTGTTGTTGTTGTTGTTGTTGTTGTGGTGGTTGTTATGATTGTTGTTATTGTTGCTGTTGTGTGTTTGCGATTTGGCAGCATGTGTGTGCAGAGTCTCGCTAGCGCCACCGTAGTCAACAGTACTGGACCGGCCTCTTGTGTCGGTGTTTCCTCCGGTAATTTCCACCTGCTGCTGCTGCGCGGGCTCGTTGCCCCGTAGAGAATGAACGAGAGTCGGATGTTGCTAGACGTGTATGTACATGGATCTATATTCACGCGTAAATATAATGCGTAGATTAACATGTACAGCTCTCGTCCGGGGTCGTTGTAATTAATAAGCGTGCTCGTGAGTGAGAATTGGAAATTATTTAACGGTATATATATATATATATATATATATATATACAGGGCCTAGCCGGCTCCGTTCTCTAAAGTGTGATTCATCCGCTTTTTGCTAGTAACTCTCGTTGCATATTGTTGAATTCATCTACGCTACTCACAAAATAAATGCGTATATATATATATATATATATATATATATATATATATATATATATATGCATTTGTTTTGTGAGTAGCGTAGATGAACGCCCAATGATACACACCAAATACACCATGACAGGATATTATGTATATATATATATATATATAAATCCTGCTAGATATATGACTACTGTTTACATACAGACATGCATGTACGCATTGTGTAGTCCCACAGCATATATGAACAGTAGCCGCTCATAATTAAACAATATACAGATCTAGCTATCGAGCTAACAGTAAAATTTGTAAGAGGCTCTGGGAGTTATACATGTGTTTTACCCTTAACATGACGCACTTGAACAGTTAAGTAGCGGTTATGTGTTTCGTAAGCAAATAATAACAGTACCGACATAGATCATTAGTCGACGCCAGTCCAATGAACATTAAGTGTATAATATAATTTTCTCCGCTGAGGCTGGCTTAGACTGGCGTTGGCGAACAGTTCTGGTTATAGGTGATGAACACTGTTTCCACTTAGGTTTATGTCAGCACCCGTGCAATAATTACGTGATGTTGAGATCGTCTAAAAATGTACAGCTAAAATTCATACGGCAGTCGACCAAGATAGGTCTTCCCAGATCGCAGGTTGAAGCGCACCGAGTAAATAGATGGTATGTAGGTGTGTCACTGTGGAATAGGGCCGCGCGGCCAGCTAAAGAAACTGGATCTGTATGAATTGTCTGAGACGCTCAGATGGGCTTTTCTTACATAGAGGACGAGACGCGACAAAATCGAATCTTAGCAGTGGCCTGTTTAGCATACGATCGGCTGTAATCCATTGAAAGGCGATATGCAAGGCAAGACAAAGGTATATAGAGGTGACAACTTGAGACAAAACGAGAAAACAACGAGAAAACATGGCAGTACTTTCCTACGAGGCAGGATCTTATTGGCGTTGTTTATTCAAATATATACTATTTAATCGGATGGTTCTCCCATTTAAGTTAAATATATATATATATATATATATATATATATATATATATATGCGTATATGCGGACAAGCTACATCGTATGTTTGACCTGTTTCGTATAAATGATTTTGTGTATCACCTGCTCGGTTCATACGTCGCGTTTGGTACGCTACAAGTGCTTTTTTGTGCGCGTATCCATATCCAAGTGAGTGAAATGTGTTGTTCATTTATTGTTCCGTATCTCTGTTTCAGGTATGATCTGTGTCGTCCTTCTTAGATGTGTGTCATGCAGTGACATCAGTCGCATCACCACCACGCCCACACCCGAGCCGAGTGCAGGTCTCAAGTGCAAGTAAAATTACTAATATTATAATTATTACTATTATACTGGAATGATAGCACCCGCCGCTCGCTATCCAGCTACTTCTCCGATGCTTTCGATCATACTGATCGGTCGGACAGCGCACGAGCTTCACGAGTGAGGGCGGTGCAAGCAGCGGTAGAGGTGTGTAGTGCGCGGTGTACATACATTAACGAGTTGCGCTGTCGAGGTAGAATCATCGCAGTTCTGTCGACAAAACCCCGATTTCCTCGGTGGCAACGGCCTGAAGTTGCTGCCCAGAGGCCAACGGCAACAACAACAACAACAAGCGACGGCAACCACCAATCAAGCCGTGGCGCGTAGCGCATGACATTGCAGCGATGCCGCCCAAACGGCGAGTGCCTCACGATGAAGACGATGAGGTTCCGACCCCGTTGCGGCTCTCGAAACGTCGCCGGCAGGGCTACGACCTGAGCGACATCCTCAACGGTTTTGCCGACTCGCTCAAGGAGCTGCGGTGTACCGAAGACGACAGGTAAGCCAACCGGAGCAGATAGGTCGAGCCCGGTGGCGTGGTGGCTTAGGTCTGCGCCTCGCAACCGGATGAGACACATAGGTGCGCGGGTTCGAACCCCACCGTTGCACATTTGTATTTATGGGGTCCGTCTATGAAGCAATGTGAAAAACAGTTCCGTGGACGTTAAATCTTGGCTGAGGGTCAGCCCGAAAACTTTAGGTCAATCAGGTTCACAAATGTGCAGTACTCGTTAGCTCTCTCATTCACTATCAGTAGATTTGTTGGTTGGCCATCGTATAGTAGGTAACATGGGCGACCCACGTCTACAAAAACAAACTAGGTGATCTCCTGTGACTGACTGACTGACTTTTGTGTAAGCTGAATCGTGATATATTAGGTTGTAGACCGATGATTAGCGATGTAAGCTCGATTAGTAGTTAAAAGATCAGCATCGCTCCACAGAGGACAGACAGAGATGTTTGCACTTCAGCACTCACCTGCTAATGACAGCGTTGTTGTTCTTATAAAATAATAGTATGCCGTGTTGAATTTTTCCATGACTTGGCATTTGCTGCCGTAGTTTTGGCTGTGAATATGAATATAGTACAAAAATACGGAGTGAAATACTGCGTGCATATGTAAACTATGATGATTTTGACCACCCAACAGCAGTACCAGACTTTGAAACCAATTGCACATGTTTGATTGCAGATTTTACCTTGACCCATTCATTCGTCTCCCAAAGAAGCGCGTTATGCCCGATTACTTCGAGGTGGTTAAGGAGCCGATTGACTTCAGTCGTATTCAGCTCAAGATCCGCAACGATGAGTACGGTTCGATCGAGGACTTTGTGGCAGACTTCCAATTAATGATCGAGAATGCGAAACTGTACTACCCGAAAGACAGTCAAGAGTATGGCGATGCCGTCGAGTTGTGGAATCATCTCGAAGAGCTTCGCAAGGAGGAGGCTAGCGGCGGCATCCTACCATCCGAGGGTGAAGCCGACGAATCGTTCGAGTCCGACCCGACGGCAGATCTAATTGCGGAAATGTTCAGCATGATCGCCAGGGCGACGGACGAAGGACGCGAAATTGCTGACGTGTTCAAGATCCTGCCATCGAAACGAGACTACCCTGACTACTATCAGGTCATCAAGGATCCAATCGACCTCAAGACGATTGCGCAGAACATTCAGGAGGGCACCTACTCGTCGCTGCAGGAGCTCGAGAAAGATCTCAGCCTGATGTGCCGAAATGCGAAAACGTACAACGAGCCGGGCTCCGAGATCTACAAGGATGCCGCCTATCTGGGCAAACTCGTCAAGAGCACGCGGTTCGAACTCGAGAACCGCCGGCCCGGCGTCTTCAAGCGTGGCCGACGCAGTATCCTCAAGGCGGCTCACGCCGTTGTCGAGAGTATCGCCAACTTGGAAAGCAGCGACGCCGACGACGAAGAAGACCTCGATGGCGAACAGGGCGAGGACGAAATGGACGAGCTCGAAGAGGAGGATGCCGACGACGGTGAACTCGATGAGGAGGATGATGATGGAGATGGAACGAAGTTGCCGAAGAGGCGCAATCGCCGCTACAAGGAGTCGAGAGTGCTCGAAGACGACGACGATCAGAGCAACAGGGAACCGGGAGTGGACAAGGCTGTTCTATGGGACCTCATTCTCATGCTGAGGATGTGGCATAGCGAACAAGCCGGTCCGCCGCATATGCTGATTTCCGATCAGTTCATGCGCATCCCAAGCAAAAAGGCCGCTCCGGACTACCATCAGGAGATCAGCCACCCAATGTCGCTCCGAAATGTGATTACGAACTTAGTAAAGGACAAGTACAAGTATGTCAAAGATGTGATCTCTGATCTCGATCTGATATTCAAGAACGCCAAAGTCTACAACAGGCCTGAATCGAAGATCTTCCAAGACGCTGTAGGCCTCCTCAAAGCGTTGCACCATAGGGTCAAGGAGCTCCAAGAAACCATTCCAAATTTCCTGGACCTCAGGGTACCCGGACCTGCGGACGACGATCAGGAGAGATTCGATCTAATCATAAAGGGCTGCCGAAAGCTGCGCGTCGAAAAGGAGAACTCACTTAAAGCCAGGTGTCAAGCATTGTATAAGGCTGTTCTGACTTATGTAAGTTTACTTGATCAATATATATATATATATATATATATATATGCAGCATTGCGCATATAGGGGTATGCATTTTTGTGAATTAATTCGAACGATTTAACTGAGAGGGAGCCTTATCTCGGGTAATGTAATCTAAGTACAAATGCCTCATATTATCTAGTCTGCATGCTCTTTTTGAGCATTTGAAAACATGGTCACATGAAGTTTGATTTCTACCTACGAAGTGTTCTAACAGGAGGAGACGCTACGCGGGGTCAGCACTTCAGTGCCCTATTGTCATGTCTTATATGGTTGGGTGGTCACATAGGACACAATGTGCTTCGTATAAGATATTTATACTTCGAATGACACTAAAGCTTGCTGATAATGTTTGTCTTTAATCATGATTTGATTGTCTCTCAAAATGTTGTTTGCGTATAATTTCTTTCTGGCTGGCTGGCCTACAGGAGGATAACGGCCGCACCCTGATCGACCCATTTATGAGGAAACCAGATCGACAGGAGTACCCCGACTATTACGAGGTAATTCAGACGCCGATTGACATGCGGATGGTAAACGAGCGCATTCGTCAGAACCAGTACGCGACTCCGGATGCGTGTGCGGCGGATCTGCGTCTCATGTTTGAGAACTGTCGGACGTACAATGAGGAAAACTCGCAGATCTACCAAGATGCCGATACGCTGGAAATGGTGCTGCACGCCAAGCTCGATGAACTAGGACCATATGTGCCTTCCCCGGAGGCGTCTGCCCCGGCGCCAGCGGCGGCCAGCAGACGCAGTACGAAGCCAAAAATGGCGCGCTCCAAGCTGCAGACTCTGTTTGACAAGGTTTCGAACTATGTCGACAACAAGGGTCGAAACATCAGTCGAATCTTTAACCGGCTTCCGTCGAAGCTCGAGTATCCAGAGTACTACGACGTTATCAAGGAGCCTATTGACCTCGATATGGTCAGACATCGACTCCAGCGGGGCGGCTACGAATCTGTCGACAGTCTCCTGCGCGATCTTCTGCTCATGTTCGACAACGCTTGCATTTACAACGAGCCCGACTCGCAGCTCTACAAGGACGCGCTGCTATTGCGCAAGGTTGCGCTACAAACTAAGCTCGAGCTGACTGCCACTGACCTGGACGATGGCGTGCCTGACATGAAGGTCGTTGTTCTGGAGCTGCTCAATAACCTGTTCACATCAACGTACAACCACCAGGAGGAGAAGACGGGGCGCTACTACACCGACTCGCTGGTTGAGTTTAGCGAGTCGCCGGAATTCGTGGCGGCAGCTGAAGACGAAGGCGCAAGAGTGCTCAATCTCGATCTAATCAAACGGGCTTTGGATCGGGGCAGATATAGGCGGCTGGACATTTTTCAACAGGATATGTTCACGTTTTTTCGGCGGACGCGCAAAGCAACGAAGACCGACTCTACCATATGGAAAGACTCGATTAGTCTTCAGACGATTTTCATACGATTTCGGGATGAACTCTGTTTGAATAGGTTCGAATCGCCCGCATTGGCATACACTGAACAGGACCTTGCTGAAGAGATTGGTGAGTAGTCGTTACGGTCTTGCACATCAAGGAGTTTGCATTTGGACTGTCATTATTATCGTATTGTAACGTACAGGGATGCGTATGTATTTGAATCGTGTTAACATAATATAACAGCACCTTTGTTTAGTGAAGAATGGTGATGACAGTTCTCTGAGAATTATCCTGCTTAGTATGAGTTTCATGGCGCACCTTAAGCCGCATATTTTAATTTCAAAATATGTTACAGCGATGTTTGTGTGATACCCATAGCGTTGGGTGAGCAAATCCGGTTCGATCTTTATTGCTCATCGCATTTTCTCTGAGCGATTTTTGAGAATAGATGATAAACCATACCGCTGAGAATCAGCGACCATTCTTTTACTGTGTGAGTCAGCGAGCTCAACATGTTCGTTTATGCTGCTGCTCAAAGCGCCTTTGATGTAAAAGGGTGACATTGTATTTAGGTATAGATGCTAAGTCAATCATACATCAATCCATAAATTATATATATATATATATATATATATATATATATATATATAATTTTGGTATAGATGTTAATTCAATTATAAATCAATCCATAGATTATATATACTAAACCGATGGCACCACACTATTTTGATTACAGAGAAGACACGAGCAGAGAAGACGGTGCACGAGGCCACTGATCACGAGGCATCGCGTGAGGTGTCTAGGGCAAGCAATGGACAGGTGAGCGATGGCGGAGTGCAGCAGATGGACGTCAACGGAATGACGGTGCGTGTCGGCGATTACGTGTACGTGCAGCCTCGCGAGAGAGGCATGGAACCGCACGTGACCATGATCGAGAAGCTCTACACCGACGAGAAGGGCCTGCACTGGCTATTCGGAACGTGGTTCTACCGGCCGCACGAGACGTTCCACCTTGCCTCCCGGAAGTTCTTCGCCCACGAAGTGTTCAAGAGTGACAGCCACACCAATACGCTACTCAGCGAGGTGATGGGCAAATGCCACGTGATGTTCGTCCGGGATTTCTTCACGTCGAGGCCGGTCGGCTTTGCCGACGAAGACGTGTTCGTGTGCGAGTCGCGCTACTTTCCCAAAATGAAGCGTTTTCAGAAGATCAAACACTGGCCGACGAACAAGGACGTCCAGTATGTGGCCCGGGACAGGCCGCTTGAGCCTGTGCTGGTGCCGTCGATGTTCAGTAAGAAAGACTCGAGCGACGACGACGACGACGATGACAATGATGATCATGGTGACGAAAAGGCGCGCCGCAGAAACAAGAACCTGAGGAAGACAGACAGCGACGACGACTCCAAGGAGCTCATCATGCCCGCCTTACCCCTACAGGACGATTATCGTCCCTGCGACAGGGTCATGCCTGTAAGTAGCACACGTCGCGCCTGTATATATATATATATACCGAGTAAGATGGCTTAGTGGCAAAGCCTTTGCCTTGCATTCGGGAGGACTGGGTCCGAGACCCAGACCGGCCAATCTTAAATTGGTTTGCATGGTTTCCAATTTAGACAAGGTAAATGCCGGAATGGATTAAAAATTAGCCATGACATGAAAAAATCGTACACGGGCATCAGCCTTACGGAAAATCTTAAAAAAAAAAAAATATATATATATATATATATATATATATATATATAAATATGTGAAAGAAAGACACTCTTAAATAACCATACGTATGGAGTGCGTGTGGGATGCATGCATGTGAGCCTAGTGTGTGACATTTTTTTGGAGCTCATATCGGTACTTTACCCCGATGTATGGCCCGATATGGGCGCATTGCGTGCGTAGTACAATTGTTTGATTTGCAATAACTGTGCTGTTTGTGTGATTTGATCGCCGCCTGGACGCCGCGCAGGACGTTATGTTGCCGACCCCGTCGGGAGACGACTCCGACAACACCTACTACGAACAGATAACCTTTTCTGGCGGGACTTACCGCACCGGCGATTGTGTGTACGTCCGCACGGAAACAGTTAATCTAATGGCGCGCATTGAGAAGATGTGGACAGATAGCAAGGGCGTTGGTTTCTTCCACGGGCCGTGGTTCGTCACTCCACAGGAGATTTTTACGTCGGGTGCTGCACCCGGCAGACAGTACTTCCGACAGGAAGTGTTTCTTTCGTCGATTGAGGACACCAATCCGCTGCTAGCCATCACTGGGCGCTGCCACGTAATGGATCTAGAGCAGTACATGAGCAGTAAGTATGCATAGGTCCTACGGATAATCGCCGAACAATAGCCAAATAGACAGCGCTTGCTTGATGCACGATCTGCGTGATTCGTTGGAATCTTTACTCAGCGTATGCTACATGCGCACGTAGCTTTCGAATATAAGTGCTTAGTTCTAGTTTCTGTTCATTCTTTCCTTTTAGTATTTTCGACGAAGACAGCAATGATACCAGTTTAGTTATTCGTTCCGTTAGATGATTGTGTGTATGTACTCGGTGCGATTGTGCATACATTGCTAGATAGAGTTGGCCCTTTCCTTCATTAGTTTATATGTATATAATTGATCTATATGCATTAGAAAAAGGAAGACATTGTATATATATAGATATATAGATATATAGATATATATATAGATATATATATATATATATATATATATATATAAAATAATCTCAAAGTAGAATCAACCAGGCGGCTCACATTCACTCACACTATATGTATATAGATATATACATATATGCATATGGTGTGTGTGAATGTGAGCCCCCTGGTTGATTCCACTTTGAGATGATTTTTTTGATATTATGTTATACAACGACCATACAGTTACTGTTTAAATGAGCATTAGACAAAGAGTGGATTGGTACGAACATTTATGCGATACATATTAGTTTATCGCTTGCTACGTCTCACCACAGGAGCCCGTATACGGCATACGCCATGGGCGTGGCGGCTAATCCAGTAGAGTAGCCATTAATCGCAACGTGTTTAGCTCTCTGAGTGAGCCTCTTGTATGGAAAGGTAACTCGATAATTGCGGCTATTGCTTGTGATCGCGCAGGTCGACCAACGGAACTCGAAGAGCACGACATCTACGTATGCGAGAACGCGTACAACGAAGGCGAAAAGATCATCACCCGGCTCGAGCACGGACTGCGAAATATCCTCCACTCGGACGCCGTGCACGTCGACGAAGTGTATATGCTTCGCCGGCCACCTCGTCTGGCTCGGGAGAACTTCCCGTTTGCACCTCAGCGGTCTCAGTCCCACGAGCCGGCTGGAGGCCAGGGACAGGGAGCGGCGTCGACGGGAGGCGTCGCAGGCCATTCAGGACCGCAGATGGGTGGCGGTTTTACGGCTACCTCGGCAGCGGGCGGAGTAGCAGGCGCTCTATCGGCGTCGTCGGCTGTCGCCGGCTCTATGGGCGGTGGCGACAGCGGTAACGCTATGGGCAATGGCGGTAGTTTTGCGGGTGCTGTCGGGGGTAATGCCGCAGCTAACGCACGAGCTGCAGGTGTTGCAGCTGGAGCAGCAGCAGCAGCAGCAGCGGCGGCCGCCGCGGCAGCAGCAGCTCTAAGTCCAGGCGGTAGTGGGTCTGCCGCAGCAGCAGCTGGTTCTGGTATTGCGGCTCCAGCCTCGATGGGGGGCACGACTGTGGGCCTGATCAGCGACAACGAGGACAGCAATGACGTCTCGTGCCGGGACGAAACATCGAACCACTCGGTGTCGCAGGCGTCGATGTCGACGACTCTGTCGCTCCCGCAGGCGGCCACTCCCTTGTCGACCAAGCAGAAGCTGGCCAACAAGGTGAAGCAGATGCGCATCAGCGGCTACATTGTCTACTCGACCGAGCGACGCAAGGCGATCACGCTCGAGAATCCGGACTGCTCGTTCGGCGAGTTGTCGCGACTGCTCGGCCATGAGTGGAAGGAGCTGCCGCTCGCCACCAAGGCGCTGTACGAGGAGAAGGCGGTCAAGCAGAACGAGCTAAACAAAATCAAGCACGCCGAAATGTTCAACGCCAACAACAGCATTGCCTACACCGAACGGTAAGTAGATCCACCTGGACGCTTGCGTCGCGTGTGTCCGGCCCAACAATGACGCCTGCGTCGCGTGTGTTCGGCTCTACAGTGAGGCGACAATATTGACGACAATGAAGGCGGTGATGGCGACTATAACTGTCTGCTGCTGGGGCTGCCATTTCAAGTGTACGATTGATCACCAATAATGCACCAATAATGCACCACTAATGCGCTTACAGGGGGGAGCAACTGTGTCACGGTGTAGGATGAAGGCAGAGACGATTTGATTGAATTAGGCTGTAGGCTTGTCGCATTTAATTGTTGCTCTTGACGGAGCACCTTACACCTGCTTCTTGTTCTAGTAGATTATCGAGCTAACTGAGATACTGCGCCGCATACTGTTTGCGAATTGAATTCGACTTGCAGAAGCGGCGACCTGCTGAAAGTGTTCGAGTGCCACTGGGACAACTGCGACTACCAGTTCGAGGAGCAGGAAGATCTTACCCACCATCTGACGCACGATCCGTCAGGTCACATCCACCAGACGTTTATCAAGCTCAACGAGACCGTCAACTTCCAGTGTCGCTGGCTGATGTGCGGTCGTGTGAAGAAAAGCCAGCCCCCGTTCAACACGATTCCGAAGCTGCTCAAGCACGTGAAGGACGTGCACGTCCGAACGTCGCAGCGGACAATCCTGCCTGAACAAAAGACGAGGAATTTCTGCACCAGACGACCCCAGCATCAGCAGACGGCGACACCCAGTCCCATGCATTCAACAGGCCACTCGGCGGGCTCTACACATCATCCCGGCATGATGCCTAACCAGATGGTCGGAATGCATATGGGCGTGCAGGGCACGCCGCACCATTCCAACCAGATGATGCAGCCGCAAACAATTCACATCAACGCTTCACCAGGTAACGCACCGTTCCCTCACTGTTTGTGCCGCGTCTGTTAGAATACCATCGAAGGGAGACCTTTTTGTGTGTCAGTATAGCGTTAGGCGTAGCGTATTGTAGTGTTTTGAGCACGTATGTACGCATAGTTAGGTAGATACGTTGCATTTCTAGTTGATTGACTGATATTGGCCTGCTCGAATTCAGTGTCGAAGCATCATCTACAGAATTTTTAATTGTACCCGCAGCTCAAATATGTCATGCCTGTTGGTGAATGAGATGCTCCCAGGCTTTCAGAACGGTACTAAAAAACGTAAAAAAGCGGTACTTCGTATATTGTTCGTCTTTCTGTTGACGAAATTAGGTGACTAGTTCTTGTAGGTGACAGTCGAATGCTTGTATGCCAGTCTATGGCACGTCGCCAGTGAAGTTGTTGCCACGGTGGCCATTATATGTGATCAACATCTCGGTGGCCTAGAGACACCGAAAGTGGATCTCAGCGCATGAAGCTTGCATTGGCGTCGACGTATTTTTACCGAACATCCCTTTCTCGCCTCTAGTGCTCCTTTAGTTTCAATATAGTCATACACTTTAGTTGTATGTACGTGGAGAGCTATGTAAGACAGCATGATGTATTGTTATTACCCTCTGCTGCCCTTTTAGTGCATAAGAGTTTGCGCATTTGTTTGCATACACACGTACGTTGCTACCTTAAGTACGAAGCCAGCAATATTTGCGCTTCATTATCTATATCTTCCATCCTTTTTTGCCACTAACGTTCACCTTGAACACGCACGTACACGTGAACCAACCTTTTTTATCCTTGCTTTTCTTTCTTTTATTGCTATACGTTGATTTGTTAAATATTGGGGAAACATTTCCATGAACCTTGTTTGTATTTTTGACGGATGATTAACGTGTGTTTTGCTCGTCTCTGTTGTTGTTCTTGTTCTTGTTGTCTTCATCGTTCGTTTTGTGTTCTTCTTGCTCTTGTTTCCTCTCATGTTGTGGTGTGTTTGTTTTGCTGTGTGGCTGCGGTGCCGACCTTCTGTACGCCTATGCGTTGGTTGCAACCTTTCGCCGACCTTCAACCTGACCTCTCCCTCTCTTTCTCTGTCCATCTCTCGATGAATATAATTGCGTCGGCATTGCGTCGTCCTCGGTCCTTCTGTAACGATATATGTGGCGATCGCTGCTCTGTGGCACCATGGGCGTGCCATCCGTCCGTCGCCGTGTTGCGCGTCGACATGGCATCTCAATCGGTCCTTGATTGCGTCACGGTCGTAGCTCACCCTGGAATGGGTCCTCCGGGGTCGCCCGGATCTGCGGTGCACGCCGGCATGCTATCGACCCAACAGCACATACAGTACCATCCTCACCACCATCACCACCACCTTCATCACCATCATCATCAGCAGCAGCAACAACAGCAACAGCAGTCGTCGCATCTTCACCATCACCAGCAACAGCAGCAGCAACATCATTATCAACATCACCAGCAACAACATCAACAACATCAACAACAGCAGCAACAACAACAACAACAACATCACCATCATCATCCCCATCATCATTCTACTATTTCGTCGCAGTACTCTAGCGCCAGTGGGGGTGCTGTACCTCCTCAGATAGGAACGGTCTCGCCCCATGGCGGCGTAGCGCAGTTGCATCCCGTCGCCGGACATCCCGTTGGTCACGGTCATGCGGCGGCCGCGGCAGCCTATACCCATAGTTCAGGATCGCCTCCCTACTTTGTGCTGCCGGGTGGCGCCGGATCAATGCATAACGGTGGCGGTCATGCGCATGGTAAGTAAACTGACAGAATGCGGAGAGGGATAATGGATACGAGATGACGGGTAGGCGGTAGTTGGGCGGGCAATCTACCATCGCCACCACCCGGCTACTTACTAGTACTCTTGGACGCCCGCTTACATGTTGTCCGGTGAAGCTTTCATGACCGTCCATGATTAGGCGCTCATTCGCTCACATTGGCTCCGCGCCCGCGTGTTATGGCTAACACACCTTCGTCGCGCAGCTGCCTGACAGAGCCATCGCGTAGTAACACCTCGATCTGTATTGGCTTGTAGTGGTGGAGGCGACCCCTGCTGGATCTGGATCTGAGACTGGGAAAACACTCCCTCCAAAAAACTAGTTTAACAATAATTGTGGTTTTTGAAAGGGCCAACTATTTATGGGGAGACAGACACAGACAGACAATTAGGGACAGAGCGAAGCGGGTGGTTGAAGTGAGAGATGGGGTGAGGGTCGTAAAATGTTTAGCATGTGCCTATTACGCTATTGACTATGACTTATATGCGAGTAGAAGGTCACAGCTCGAGTAAATCCTCTCGACGCGGTATCGATTCGAACGTACAATCCGCCAGGAGAAAGAGGACCCGCAGTAACCGCGATAGAACTGCATGCAATATAATCACATGTCGAGAAATGATTGGTCTTACAATAGTGGTGCATGTGCGATGTTGACATTAATATATGCTGCATGCATAGATGAACGTCTAGTGTATTGTACAACGTGTATATTTATGGACAGTATAAGTATATGTGCCCGTATATATATATTCTTCTTAGTAAGTGACGAGCTAGGTGTTTTTCCGGGTGAATTAAATCGCCGCTGACGCACTCTCGGAGTGTTGGTTCGTTTTAGCAAGCGAGTACCACACTACGCCAAGAGCTTCTTCCTTGTATACGAAGGCATATTTGAGAAGTTCAGTTCTGTCATGCACCTCCTTTGAGGTACTGCAGCTACCTTTCATACGCAGGGCAATTCTTAGCAAGGCTGAGCAAGCACAGTAGCAGATTGCGATAGTGACAATGACACACGATATTGTATAAATGATTTATACTGTTCATATAGGCATGTTTTTTCTTTCGTAACGACAGAGATTTTCTTTGCGTGTTTGTTCTTGCAGGCCCCTCAGTTCCCGTGTCACTAGGGCCCGCCAGTGCGCGGCCAGTTGTCGCCGAGCCGCTGTTCGTCGTTCCCCCACCGAAACCCCACAAGCTGCTACACACGTTCGCCTACATAAAATACATCGAGGGCCTAAATCAAGAAGGCCAAAAGACGGTCTCCAACTGGGACCAGCAGCTCAAAGCCACTCGCGATAACACCGCGCCGCCAGCGAGCCACAGCGGCCCTCAGCAGCTACCGATGCACTGGCTGGCCAATGGGGCGGGACTTCACGGTAGTGCAGTCAACGCACTTTGGGCACTCCGCGATTTTATGCTGAAAGACGCCCTCAACATCAACCATATCGACTGAGACGATGCTGCTGCTGCAGTCAGTTAGTTGCACGCGTCCTCCACGGCCGCTACGGACACGCGTCCTCCACGGCCGCTACGGACACGCGTGTGACGGGTGGCCCATTTCCAGCACAGTGGCCGCAAAGTAGACCAGACGAATTATTGAACAAACAAACAAGAAACAGGGTGATGATGCATGAGCGCTTATATACGTATGAAGGCGCCCACTTAGTCAAACGCATAGAATATTTTACACAAATAACCATTAACTACGCTAGTGATGTACACATTCACATACAGATGGGAAGATCGTATTGTGTTCTGGTGCAGATTTGTATTCCGTCTGCCGTATACTGTTTACTGCGTCTGTGAGCACATCGTGTGCGTGAGTGGCGCTCACCCATTCTCTTGAGCGATCGTCACCGTGGCATATTGGTCAGTCAGTCCCTGTACGCTTGTCGGCGATGACCAAGGCGCGAGAGCGATTGCTTTCTTTATACAATACTGGGCATACGTACTTGTGCGTGAACCTTGCATGAAGAGGTTCGGTTCACCTTTAATCATGCAGAGCGTATATACACATATATATATATATATATATATATATATATATATATATATATATATATAAACATTTATATACATATATATAGTTCAATATTGTTGCATTTTTTTGTATTTTTCGTTCACACGATGTAAACTGCAAACGGTGCAGCTTATTCTGAATGTACTAGAAAATGGCCGCGACATTAATAACAAATTACATTGACAAAGAGGGCCGACAGGTGTCAGCTCGAGTCCAGCGTTGCCGCCGTAAAAGCGGTGACGAAGCCCCAAGGTGCGCTAGCGGGCCATTGAGGGCGTGCGCTTTTCCGATTCCGTGTTTTTGTTTCTACTAGTCTGTCGAAGATGGCGATGACCGGTGCGGTATAAAGGATAAAGCACAGCACTGTATCTAGTTTGTATACCGACTGCGATACGCCTACATAGAGAAAGTGGATTTCGGATTCTATCATCTGTATTGGTTAAAAGAGAAAAGAGTCAGCACGTGTGCGTGCGTGCAGTATGGCTCTCGACGAACGCTGTGTGGGAGTTATGTGAAACACAGCTGGTTGGTGGTACCGCCTGCGGGCGAAGCTGGTGAATTTGTCGGGCTGAAGTATTGACAATGGCGCGAACCCGCGGACAAAATACGCTTGTACTCGAACTTAGTTTGCCTTTCATCGCGGCAGGTGGTTCTCTTTTATTAATAGCATTATTCATCCGGAGCGTCAAGGTGCACGGTGATTGATTGCATCATCGTATGTATAAGGATCCTACAAATCAGAGAGAATCCCGGGGGGACGGGGTATCCAGCGACTGCTATTCAATGGTCAAGCTATGGCCTAAACCGTTTTTCACATGATCTCAAGCGCGGCGCGTAACCTTGAGCGGCATCAAAGGCCGTTGCGAGCTCGGCCGAAGCTCCGCGGCGCTGCGCTCCAACTTCATTCGATGTGAGACATACGGAAACTTTGATGGTCAAGGGCTGGCGCCACAGTGTTCGCCGTCCCTCTATCCTCCCTAACGCGCTCTCTCTTATTATTTTTTCCGATAGTTAAGTCCCTCCTTGGCCGAGAAGAAATAATCTGAGTTAAAGGCGGCGGATCCTCGTGATCTTCGCGTCCGCGCTTAACTTCATCTAATTATAATCTAAATATCTCCAGCTTGAGATTCATCCAAAGGTGGCGTCGTAAAATATTTGAGACAGTGTGCTTGCTGTACTGCACAAATACAAAACCGATTCTGTAACAGTAAACGCTGCAACCCAAACGAGCACTCATTAGATGAAAATTCTAAGAGTCGCATAGTAGTGAATGAATAGTAAATTCAAGTTTATTTGAAGAGATCAGTGCAGTGACGCTTATATATAATATTGATAACAACAATGGTAAAATCTCGTTGGAACTTTTAGTTCGTAAATGGGCGTGGTAATCAGAGTGAGAAATTGTGAAAGCACACATGTGATTAGGTTTGTTAGGCAAAGTGCGTTTGTGTATGAAGGGGAGTATTTTCGATCAAATGAAGACGACCATTAAAGAGACGACGGCGAAAGGATATAATTTCATGATATTTTACGAATTGTGCTATGTGTATATGTGCCGTGGCTATAAAGCGAGATGGATTATTCCAAAGTTATATACAAAAGCTATGTGTAATAAATTATGTACAGTGAATAAAATTATTCTAATTATCAATAAATATATCAAAATTATAAAATTAGAATGTTTATATATACATTTTTATAATACAATATTTATACACGTATGTTAAGGTTGTAGCGTATACAGCAGGTGGCTGATCTAGATGATTTTCAGGAGAAATTTAAAGACATAAGTCGTTGAGAATAGGGGCTATTTACATCGCTAGTTGTCCCTTAAAAGTTGTGTACTCTAGGTGGTCTCGAGTTGCACAGGACCAGAAGCCAATAGTTTAGTGCCAATTACCGATTTGTCAGCAAAATACATACACTTTTATTTACAAGTACATGCATATATTAATTAATTTAGGGTTAATTCCTTCGCGGGCATATACACCGTCAGTGCCGATTGTCGAATTAATGAGAATTGATAAGTAGAATCTAAATATAATGAAGATAATTCATTTAGAACTATCGAATACCTAGCAGACTGCTACAATTTATTCATGTATTAATTCATATTTAAGTAAATGAAAAGCAATGTAGAAATTGTCGAGGATAATTGGCATTGATTTATTTTGCCAATAAGCCACGCTGCGGAAATATCTGCTCCGTCTGTGCCAAACTTTCGGGAGCAACTGATAAGCGATTATCTAGACTGTTGGCTTAAATATCACAACAATTATGTAATGGGTTGGCGCGTTTTAGTCGAGATCGAACATAGTTACGTAAGAGTATGTACTACGTTGCCTCTATTTGTGGGGTTCTCAAATTTACCTATCATTTTTACCATGATGTACACTTTTGAGCAGATGTACATGGTTTTTTGATTAAGTTAATCCGTCACAATTATAATTATTTTTTAAAGATTTTCCGTAAGTCTAATAATGCTCGTCTACGATTTTTTTTTATGTCATGGCTAATTTTTAGTCCACTCTGGCATTTACCTTGTCTAAATTGGAAACCATGCAAATCAATTTAAGAGTGGCCGATCTGGGTCTCGAACCCAGTCCTCCCGAATGCAATTACTGCACACGTTCTCGGGAGACAATTGTCGCTCCATTTGTATTCTTAATAAACATATGAATATATATGTATATATATACTACTAGATGAGTCTGAGAAAAAGTAAACACTAGCATTGTGGGGCCTGGTTAACTACTCTCAGATGTCTCAGTGCCTTTAAGGTTCCAGTTGACATGCTTAAAATAACATCGTGGACGCGAAGGTTGGCGACCACTCTGAAAGTAGGGAAAAGTTAACGTTTTGACTGAAGGGGTCGGCCTGTAGTCTAGTTGTGCCGAAAGAGAAAGAGACTGAGAGAATAAAGCTGTTAGCCAGATCCTATCGACAAGGTCAGCGGTGTAGAAGGTGTAATCAAGCGTTGATGACCGGACGGCCCAATGTCACCGAGACCAGGCATATTCTACAAGTAGATTTCCAATTGAGCCATTTAAAACGGCATAACGTCTCTTCTACCTTGGGAACTCCATTGGTGGTGCTTCGCATAAAATCGCCTTTAATCAAAACCAGACGAGGAATTTCCAGAGCCCGACCTACAACCTACTAGCGTCAATAGTAAACGTCGCTGCTATCACTAGTGTCTACGGAGGATATGCGAACCATGTCCCCTGCAAAACCGCAAGACAAAGCTACGCCGGATACAAATACAAATAGCCGACCTAGATATCACCGATATTGAATGTCACTTTGCAGAGAAAATAGAAACTTGCTGCTTGAGTAAATAACTATTTTATTGCGCAAACTATATACACTTCCATCCCTATCAACAAGCATGATCCATCATAAACGCGTATGACCCGAATTGTAAATATGAAATCGAGTAATTTGACTCTATAACATGTATAAATATATATATATATATATATATATTCATGAGGTATAAAAATACATAGTGCTATAGATTAATGTTATGAGAGGCCGGCAATATCCTGCTGGTGAGCTAGCTGGTCTGACGAGACATCAGCTAAAGGCTGGTATTGTTGTTCATGCTGTTCCCTGCGGCGAAGTTCCTTGGTTAAGTCGATCTGCCTTTCAAGCGTGTAGACATTTTGAATTTGACGTCGATGCTGTCGCTCCACGTCACTTATGATGCCTTGCTTCAACTGATTCCTATCAAATAGTATGCAATATCATATGTCAAATAGACCGACTATGAAGAAAAAACAAGCAATTCCTTTGTAATATTCATATTAGTAAACGATTTTTCTACGATTTATATCAGTCGAATGAACTATCTATTGCACATGTTCTACAAGCCATATAGATAACAGACGTAAGAGTAAAATAACTATGTATATATATGGTAAAGCCGGACGATGCTCACAAGGTATTCCTCGATTCTACTTCGCGCCCATACCAGCCGACTACATGTATATATATATATATACTTGACACGAACCTCTCGAATTCCTGTCTGTAGTGGACGGCCACAATTGTGGTCAGCGAAACGATCCCTGAAGCCGCAAGGACGATCTTCGATGTCGTCGACATCGCCCTTTTTATTTCATGCAACCCGAACCGAGAACATATACCTATAAACGCACAACAATTGATCCACAACATTATATTAGTACATATTAGCACGCTAGATGCTTAGCCAGAGAATCCATTCATACGTAGGAACACTACCGTTTTATGGATCATCTGCCCATTCGTCCTAAAAAAACAAAAAAATAGTCCCTGAATGAAAAGAGCAAAAGAAACTTTGTTCGGTATGCACCAAGTTGGTATCTACTTCGAACCTAGGCGACGAGAGAGGTTACTTTTTGGGTCCAAAACTCTCGTCATTCGTTGTCGTGGCGAAACGTTACATGTAGATATTCACACGTTCACCCCCGGTAATGTGTCCCCTCGATTCTATAAACGGTAGGCTTTGTTTCACATCAAAACGAAGTGAGCCAAGGTATACAAATTGTCGCGTCAGGGAGAGAACCCCACAAAACAACACCGCATGAGAACACGCACCGACGTCGTATTCGATGTTGTCGAAGTGGTGGGATCTTATTGGCCATTTGTGCACATATGCGGCTCCGCCTACCGCACACTGAGCTGTGCGATGCTGTCGGTGGGATACGCATTGCACGCACACATGCATATATATATATATATATATATATATATGTATATCTGTGCCCATGTCATAGTCGAGAGGCGTAATGACTTCATAGACCGGGCACGAGATCTTTCTTCCATTTCTGATCGGCCCAGTCGGGCACATGTTTGTCATGATCGATAAACTGCTCTTTCGTCATCGCCTGCGAGCCGACGTAGTCGGTGGCACCGTACACGGACCCGCCTAGCCACGCTGTGATGTTCGCACAGCAAGGCGTCGTGTGGAATTGGAACTTTTCTATGAACAGCTTGTCCTTATAGCGCGGCTCCTGCAACAGCGCGACGAGCTCCTCTCGGAGGCGGCGCCTGAATCCGGGCAGCATGGCGGTGCCGCCCGTAACGACGACGTTCTCGGCGAGAGCGCGCCGCGTGTCCCGGTTGCACTGCAGCAGCGAGTCGAGCACGAGCGTGGCCACCGACACCATTTCGTTGTCGAGCTCGAACAGACACTCGGCGGCGAACTCGCGCAGAGTGCCCGGAATGTTCAGCACCTTGTCGCCTTCGAGCGGATAGCGGACGTCGGACGGCGACGGCAGTTCCTGCTGGCGGCCCTCGCAGAACGCCTCCTGGAAGGCCTGCGCCTGAGCGTGCCGCTCGCGGGGCGTCACGAAGCACGTGCGCACCTTAATGTCCTCGACAATCTGGCCGTCGGCGAGAATGTCCGGGTTCAGCTCGCCCAGGAAGCGCGTCTGGCCGTCGGGACACACGACGTTGCCGAACTTCAGCAGAAAGCCCTCGAGTCGGCGGTGGATCTCGTGCGCGCCGAGCGGCGCGTCGCGGAACGCCTGCAGCATGCAGACGCCCTCGAACACCGGCAGGACGGACGTTTCGCGGTAGCCGACGTCGACGACGAGCGCCGTATTCAGCCGCAGCGTGTACAGGGTGCACAGGTGCGACGGCACGAACACGACGGCCGGCACCTCGAAGTGCTCGTAGAGGACGCTGGCGAGCGTGTCCTTGAACTCGGTGGGCACCATCAGCGACTCGACGACGACCAGCCGCCGGTCCTTCGGGCTCGTGCACAGATGCTTGTAGTAGACGGCGTACAGGAAGTCCTGCAGGAGGTGGGGCAGTTCGCTCGCGTGGCTGTACGAGTACAGCTCATGGCCGGCCACTCGCGACGGTATGATGGCGCGGGGACTTGGCTCGCGGGCGAAGCCGCACTTCGTGTACGCCCGGCCCAGCTCGAGTACGACGGGACTCTTGTCCGAGCTCAGACTGTATTCGGCGCCCGGACTGTAGCGTCCGGCCGACAGCGGGCTTGAAGCCATCACGGTGTGTGTCACGGTGAGCTTGTGCCGTGTCCGTCACCCCCAAATGAAAGGTGGGTGTTAGTCGTTGTCGACACAACGCTCACGAAGCAGCTGACACCGAGCTACGACGACCACTACGACCCGGCCCAGCGACCGCCGTAAGTGCTGTGTGTTTTCTGGGCCACTCCACGATCGACCGGCGCCCAGCATTTGTGCTTAGCTATCGTTGTTGCTAACACACGGACGGCCGCCAAGCGCCACCGGAACGCCACGAAACCGCTACAATGTACCCTCAAGTCTCAGACATTTCTCTCCGCTGGGCGCGGTGTCACTCACCTTCTGTAGGCTGGTTGTTCTGTTTTGCTCGAATGATGGGGGCAGCCATCTTGGAATTTGGCACCGGTGCGCGCCAACATTTGAATCGCCGCTAGGCCGGTGACGACCGCCTCTGCACTCTGTGCGAGTGAGCCGTTGTGTTGAAACAGTAATACTACTAATAAGTACGCATGAAGGAAGTCACGGGTGGTCGACTTTTGAGTCGACACAGTTACTAAGACAGATCGTGTGTTTGGCTGTATGCAGAACGAATGTAGCTTCTATGTTGCACACGTTCACATCCTACAGTGATCTCATTCGGGGAGTAGTAATAATCATAATAATAATAATAGGAACTTGATATTTCCGTTCTCATGCAAACGCCATATTTCTAAGTTTTAAAAACTAATCTTATAATTAATTTCTTACAAAATTTGACAACGTTGACCGGGAGCCCCAACCAAAACGATAGAATTTGTCTATATATATATATATATATATATATATATATATATATATATATATATATATATATATATATATATATATATATATATATATATATATATATAAATAAATAAATAAATAAGACACAGGGATGTCTGCCCTGGAGTGTAGAATTTATTTCAAAGAAAGTAAAAATAAATAAAATAGTTACAATAGGCAAGAGATACGGTGGGAAAAACGAGGTAGTTTTCTTATCCGAGTTGTAGACGACTAACTATGATTAATCGTCGCATCGCTTAGAACATCACAACAAATATGTACATATTTTTATAACTTGCGAAAAAATCCTTAGTCATATTGTACACGTAATCTTCATATGGTCACTGGAACTTGCTGGGGCCTACTGACAGGGCTAAAACAATATTTGTGCATTCAGCAATGTCGACGAGCGCTTAGTGCGGGCTCGGCCATGGGACATCATATGTATCAGGCAATTGCCGTAACCGGAGGCGTGTAAAAAGCAGAATGCCGCTTCCATGTTGGCACTGTGGGTCAACAGCGAGATATAGTAGTTTGCACAATATTAATCACTCCCATAAGCATACCCCATAATGTTCATGATGATGATAAAATAATAATAATAATAATAATAATAATAATAATAATAATAATAATAATAATAATAATAATAATAATAATAATAATCGCGATCGACGCGAGGCCATGTTTTTGAGACAGATGATGTCTTTGGCCGTTTGTAGAGGAAATGTGGCTTCCATCATAGGCGCCATGAATTGATAGAAAGCGACCGGAGCAGGATAAACCTGGCATAAACGTTCATACCTCACAATTGTAATAACTGAATGATAATAAATAATAATAATAATAATAAAAAATAATAATAATAATAATAATAATAATAATAATAATAATAATAATAATAATAATAATAATAATAATAATAATAATAATAATAATATTTGATGCACATTCCGATTCCTCTAGCCGTATGAGGATGGTTATTACGCGCGGAACAACAACCCAGGTGAGCTGGTACTCGAATACAACGCAGTGGACTGTTACGACAACACGCCGCAGTGAGAACGTGCTCCTCTTTTGCAAGAATGTTTCCCTTTTCTTTCTTCTCCGGGATCTTTGAGAGCTGTTGGCATAGCGAGCCTCACCGCTAGTTCGACGACCAGAACTAACAATTATTCAATCACCTTCACATGCAACTGTATTGCCTGATACTTAATATACAGGGTGTTCCTATTTGTGTGTCCAAAACGCTAGGGTATGGTCAAACTCGGTGAGCAAATCATTTTTGCCAATGGGTGGAAGCCGGGAAAACGTTTTGTTTAGGAGTGAGGATGAAATTTATAAAAGCAGTTATTCTGTCTTTTTTCTCCTACATAGTTGTGCAAAATCTACGTTTGCGGGAGAACTGGTCAGCGCACAAAGGAACCGATCATACCGGCGTGTTTGGCGGAAAATTCTACACAATAAGGTATACATTACTAGCTTGCGTAGCAAAAAGCGAATAGCCAGATTAAGGAAAGTCATAAAAAGTCAAAATGTTACGTTAACGCTTTTTTGTGCAACATCGTAATTTTTTCCATTACGACCAAAAATGCACGTCCAAAAGACTACTCTCAGGCAATAGCAGATTTAATGCCCACTACATTCGTACCAAAGTGATGGTGCTGCGTTACGTAGTTGCCAAGTAACTAAGCTTTTTCGACAGTCATATCGAAAGCGAAGGCATGCATACTTGCAAAGGGTGTATGAGAAAGTTAGGTACATATTTTGAGGTTTGGTAGAACTCAGCAAGAGAATAATTTTTTCTAATGGAAAGAGGGGGCGGAAACGTCTTGGCAAAATGCTACGGTTCTGGACGTGAAAACTTCAACGTGAAACATAACAACTATGACTGTCGGAAAAGCTTAGTCACTTGGCAACTACGTAACGCAGCACCATCACTTTGGTACGAATGTAGTGGGCATTAAATCTGCTATTGCCTGAGAGTAGTCTTTTGGACGTGCATTTTTGGTCGTATGAAAAAATTACGATGTTGCACAAAAAAGCGTTAACGTAACATTTTGACTTTTTATGACTTTCCTTAATCTGGCTATCCGCTTTTTGCTACGCAAGCTAGTAATGTATACGAGAATTTTCCGCCAAACACGCCGGTATGATCGGTTCCTTTGTGCGCTGACTGGTTCTCCCGCAAACGTAGATTTTGCATAACTATGTAGGAGAAAAAAGACAGATTAACTGCTTTTATAAATTTCATCCTAACTCCTAAACAAAACGTTTTCCCGGCTTCCACCCATTGGAAAAAATGATTTTCTCACCGAGTTTGACCATACCCTAGCGTTTTGGACACACAAATAGGAACACCCTGTATATATATATATATATATATATATATATATATATATATATATATATATATATATATATATACATATACATATATATATATACATATGTATATATATATATATATACGACGAGACTATACGATATGCTCTGCTTAAACACAAGCTCTAGCAGTGGTCACACGTAAATCCTGGAATTCGGACTGGAAGCCGAGCGATCGTCACACCGGCACTACACGGCAAGACGAAATTAGATTTTGTTCTTAACCCACAGAGTAACATTTTAGACACTTTCCGGCGTCCGTCAACGAAGCTGCCGCGCCGTCCCTACTGCTTGGTAGAGACGGAAAATTCTACCAATCGTCGATTGTCGATGGAGCTTCTCTCTACTGCCGCTGTATACTGAACACTGCGCCGTGCCCTTAGCTTCGGGCATCGACTTGACTTCCTGCGTCTGCGAAACGGACCAGCAGCGTAGCGCGTAATAAACCAACCAATATTCCCAGCACAGCATGACTTCGGCGGAGGAGGTCACGTTGCGGAGCTTTGTTCGGGCAAGCCTCGTGCCGCCCGATAGGTGCAGTGTCTAGCGGGAAGTTTTAAGTTGATACGTACAGTTCCGGAATGTCTGCCCAAATCTGTGTGGGATGCAAATTACAGATTCCTGTTAATAGCTCTTTCTTTTTCGAGGATGCCACGTGCTACCTCACGCATTATCGTAACACGCACGCTCGATTTCATTGACTACATTCTGCAATCAAATAGAAGCTGATAATTAAATGCAGAGAAGCGAATACAATCTTACTAAGATTTTATGTGTAAACCGAGGCTCCTCTCTTGTAGAAAAATGCCAAATGGATGCAAAAGTTCTTGCCGTTTTGGGATCCACTCGTGTCGAGGACCTGCAAGGCCCTCTAGGCACCGTCAGCATAGGAAAGGGTAATAATTGGTTTACGTACGCTTCGTTTTTCAGCCACAAAACGTATTTCAGTTGCATTTTTGGAAAACGGAGAAATAGCATATGGATAGTGGTTATCTGGAGTGCTTTGCTGTACGAGTTCCAACGCTGCTTGTCGAACCATCTTCTCAATCAGCGAACGGACCTACATTTTTCGGCCGGGAAATAAAAAATGAAAAAGACTTTTCATGAGCACATTTTAAAATGTGGTTTTTTCGTTATATATGATTCAAATATACTACTATATTACTCGTCGACAAACAGAAAACGACATCAGTGTACAATTGAACTAATAAAGGTATATGCAGTCAATTTATTGCAAAATCCGCTAGGTACTGCCAGTGTATAAACAGATAAATCTTGTATTAGCACATACCCTCTTAAGGACGCCAGCTGTACTTCAGTACATTGTTGTTTGACGTTGAAGGAGGCGGAAAATACAGCGCTACAAGGGGTAACGGGATGGGTAGAGGAATATCACCTATCCTTGGCCCCCGAAAAACCGAGCCCTTATACCTCACGGGACCAAAACGGACACGCGGAATACAACTTACTTTGCTGGTCATCCGGTATAATAAACCAGGCGGAAGGTAAAGCACATGGGAGTCCTGTTGGACACCGGTTTTCAGAAAAGCCCACGTTAGATATATCACCGCCAAAGTGAACACAGCACCGTGTCACCTGGCGAGGTGTCACGGAACCTCGCCAGGTTCCTTCCACGGTCCGGAAAAGGGGAGGCGCCTAAGACCATCGTATGGCATCAGAAGCTAAGTGCACGGTCCTATACGCGTCCCCGGTCTGGACAGACCTGGCGTTGCACATGGCCAGTGAAACCACGAAACCCGCGTATCTTACAGAGGACCATGACTCAGATGGTGCCCTGAGAATGAAGCGAGAGGCTTCTAAAGTATAGGAGTTATTGGTCGATACAACTGATGGCCATCCTGGCAAGAAGAATGGACGCGCGCAACACACGGCCATGGTACCCATTCCTTTATCACCGGGATAAAGAGCTAGTATGAATGCACACACGGGGAGCTATCTTACTATAGTCCCAGTATCCTCACCGCACAAGAGGAGTTCCAAACATACATAGCAAGGATTGCGAAAACGGAATAGGATGCATGTGTAATTTGTGACTCAGAATAGCGATAATGTTGACCACACAATCCGTCACTGCAGCGCTCTGGCTGCCGACAGCACCCCCCCCTCCCGGAGGTTCAGGGCCGTCCTCTGGCACACATCTTTGCACACATGATCGCCTTATAGCATGCATAGGGGTGGAGGGAAGACCACAGCATGATGGATTCCCTCACATCCCGAGCGATCACACAGATGAGGCCACGCAGAGGGCGCTTCGGAGAATGTCCACGCAGTGCAAGTAGTAGATGAGGAGCCGGGAAGGGCAGGATGGAGGGAGCAGTTAGGTCCTCGCACTAATCTTGACGCACTCCATAGGCCGGAAGCGCACAAGCTGGGCACACAGAGCACCAGCAAGTCAGACTCACCCACGGGTGTAAAAGTAGTGCCGCGCAATTCCGTGTCTGAGCGGGTGAGACAAATCCGGGTTTAGTGCGCTTGTGGGTCCCACACTAGCCACTGCTAGCTGCCGGCGACGCACGTGCATCATGCATTTCCGAAACCTTCTATATACAAAAAAGTACAATTGATATATGCTACTCTTGAATATCAGGAGCGCTTGGAGCGACTGCATAAGCGGACTTGTTGAGATATCTAGGTCTTTCCTAACCGTTTTTGTAGCAGCATGGTCGTTGACTCTCAGCGTTATGGTTTCTATTCTCAATGAGCATCGCTCAAAGGAAATGCGATCAAAAACATAAAACTTGTTATGAAATAAATGTTGCTTCCTTAAAAGGGTTTGCGTTGATACGAAAATGATTTATTTACACAGAGGCAGTACCTGGCTGATAATGTACTAAATTTGCTGTTTAAAATGAGCTTTCCAGTTCAATTGCACACCGATATCTCTTTAACGAGTTATCATGTAATATATTTGCAAATATTTACGAAAAAACGCAATTCTTGTAGGGCTCGTGAGAGGTCTCTACTTCCCTATCTCTCTAGTATCCTAGAGATATAGGGTTACCAAAGAAATCATTCATATAACGACTCCAAGCGGTGCGCAATGAAAAGATGGCTCTCTTCATAGGTGAAGGAATGATCTCAAACGGTTTAATGCCGACAGCACATATCCAGGGTCAACAGAAATAGTGTTAAGAGCGACCAGTTACTGTCAACAATCGACATTTTAGTTTTTCATTTACCACAACTTTAACCTAGCTCTGCAAGCACTGGGGCTATTGTTTTAAATAGACATTTAAATTGCCGTATCTGCACTCGTGTGAATAGCATTTATGAATAACAGTTATCTGCAGGAGGTAGAGCAGTGCCTTCTGATCACGGCCCTGACGCGCTTGCTATTGGCTGCCTGGCGAGTCACGGAAAAGTCGATAAAGGCAAATACTTACAAATGGTGAATACATAAAGTAATAACGTATCACTTACAGTTTATTCATTTTACAAATGTGTACAAAACTGTATAAAGTAGTGACTACAGGACACTGTTCTACGAATATGTGTTTTGACAGGAAATGCTTGTACGAAGGGTAACGTTGCGCCATGTCGTCGTTTGTGGAGCGGACTAAGTGGGAGACACACAGGTGCTTAAGTTCTTTTCTTTCGGACTGACCCTCAGCCAAGATTTAATATCCACACTTTTTACATTGCTTCATAGACGGACCTCATAAATACAAATGTGCAACGGAGGGTCTCAAACCCGCGCCCCTATGTGTCTCCTCCGGCCGCGAGGCGCAGACGAATGCATCACGCCACCGGGCTCGACAAGTGCTTAGGCCTGTGCGCTGTCGATTATATTCTCAAACACTTGAGACTGGATGAGGATAATATGTACTACGTTTACACATATTTCACTTACTCGCATCACGACGATTACCCTAGGATATTAGGTTTTTTCGTTTGTTATAAGCCCCTTTAGTTTAAAACACTAGCTTGCTGTCGGTTTTCCAAGTTAGTTTTCTCTTCTCCTCTGAAAAGCCTTGCTCTCAGAACACCTACTTCAATTGTTTAGGACCTCTGCGGGCACATCAGTAGTGCTGCATATGAGACGTACAACCTCTTCCAGGCAATAATATAATTCTTTGTCATATAAATGGGCCAGAAATTCACCGGAGTGGGGCACATGGCGCACGCAAACATGACAGGCGAGCGAAAGGGAGAGGCGGAAAACGCCGACGTATCTAAGCAGTAATTAGCTAGTTAAAATGAAAGTAAGAAAAAACGGGACAATAAAAACAGCAAAAATCAACAGACAAGGTGTACCGATAGCATCGTGGAGCGTGGGCGAGGGAAGGGGTGTGTGGGGGATAACGTGGAAGCATCTCTCAGGCAGTCTCCGCCGTTTGCATACTGGACTGGGCTACGTAGCGGTCGGCGAGGAGGATGAACCCGTTAGCAGCCATTCTCTGAAGTGAGCCAGAGATGCTATTTTCTCACATCGGCTTAGTATGGTTTCATTCAAGCTTATTCCTCTTCAGCTTCTTTTACTATCGCTGCTTATTCCTATAGCTTCTCTTTCCCTATCACTCTCACCTTCCCTACATCTCTCCCTACGTGCTCCGGCTCATTCTCTCTCGCACGTGCAATGATGATCACTATATGTCGGAGACCCTTCCGCTAAATTAGTTCACGGACCTTCTTCCCGTGTTGGCACCAGCGTTCGTCGAAGTTAAAAGGACGCCGGGACCCCCTTTCAGGTCGTATGGGCCGCTATCGTCGTCATCCCTGGTCCTGGGCCACCGGCCGCCCTACGGCGCGTATGTCTTGTTTCGCAGGGCCCGGGAATATCTCTGCGTATTGCATCGCCGGCTACGGGCCCCAGGGCCGCCCTACAGTGGTTATGCAGCCGCCTTGCCCTGCCCGTGTTTCATGGTAGTTATGCGTTGCTGCCTGGCGGATCTGTGTTTGTTCTCTGGTTATCGCTTGCTGGAGTTATTATAGGGCGGCACGAATTGCGATTATCACGTCGCGGTCGTGATATAAAAATATATATATATATATATATATATGCGTAGATAAGTCGATTGATGGCAGGGGACGTTGTTTGTTCATAGATACTCGATGACAACGTTACCAACGACGACAACAACCACAACACCAGCATCAGCTAGTTTATTTACAAAGCAGACATACACGCTATAACACGTCCTTCGCCTCTCTTTCGGTCTCTCCGGAGCCTTTTTGCTTTGCTATAAATCACCTAACAATCGCGGCCGCAGCTGCTCCTGCTACCGCGGTAGGCGGTGCTGCGATTTGGCTGCCCGACAACACGCCAAGTCAATGCGAGGGAGCAACAGAGAGGGAGAGGGGAGACCTTCATTTGTTGCAAGTGGTGCCGGTGGACGGGCAAAGGGAGGACTAGACGAACGGGCGAGAGCCACTGCACAGGCATCGTCGCTTGTCGTCATCGTTTTTGTTGCTGTGGTTGTTGTTGTTGTTTGCGCAGTCAGTGTTTCTTCAAGGAATACAATACAGCACACAATAGTGAGGAGAAGGAAGCACGAGTATGGGAAAAAAGCTCCATCACGTTTTGATATTCGCCTTCGGTGTCGTCATCATCACGACCATCAATATTATCGGTGTTCTAGTCTTCGGCGTCGCGATCTATCCCAAATGTTTTAGCCAGCCCACTTGCCTGCCGTACCGCGAGAGTGAGACTGGAAAAGGGTAAAGAGCGAACATGAAGTAAAACTAAGAAAAAGCGGGGACAGTTGGCCGGCCGGCACCCTGCTTTGTCATCAAGCTTGCTGTGCCACTGGCCACTCAGGTTGAGTAGTGGTCGAATTAGTTATGGACATGCTACGATTGCCGAAGATGATCGTAATAAAGTGCGCGAAGCCGGCGACGACGACGATGACCATGAAAGATAAGGAATAGAAGGCAGACGAGAAGGACAGTGACTCTACACGGCTGGAGGGGGCAATTGTCATAGTGGAGGCATGGTCTTGTTGTTGCAATTCTCGTTGTTGTTGTTGCGATTGTTGTTGTTTTTGCTGTTGTCATGGTCGTTGAGCCCAGCAACAGACTTACTTTGCACTTTGCGCTCAGCTCAATGGGTAAGAGCGCAAAGTGAAGAACAACGACGCCAGTAAAAAAAACAGCAGCAGCAGCAGTCTAATCCAATTCATAATTAAGGTTCAGTGGTCACGTGGTTATATAGAGTTGCTGCTGTTGCAGCACTAAAGGAGATAGTGATATATATATATATATATATATATATATAGCAGAGCTTGAAATATGCGCTAGCGGGAGAGAAAAAGAGAGGTAGGGAAAGGAACTCCAATAGGCCGTGAGGGCCAATGCCTCCTGCCTGCCGCGCTGCCTACTGGTGCTCGCCTATAACTATGGCAGCAGATTGAAGTTGGCTAGATCAAGTCAGAAGGCGGCAGTGGCAAGCGTGGCTTGAAGTTGTAGATTTAGTAGTCGTAATGGTGCTAGTAAAGGAGCAACTAGTACATAGTGACAGCAGCAGTTGTCGTTGCCATCGTTGTCGTTGTCATTGCGTCCACCCCGACAATCCTCACAACCCCCCCCCGCCCAATGAACGTTGTCGATAAGGACGAGGAACTTTGACATGGGCAAGGGGCCTAGACAAAGGGACAGCGGCAATGGCGGAGGCGGTGCGCCGACCGACCGCCGGCAACCTCACTTCCTTGAGGGGTCTATCCTAACGGATGAGGTCGTGCGGACCGACATTGCCCGATGAGCCAAGAGAGAGACTGAGATCGAGAGAAAGAGAGAGGGAAAGAGCCGGGAAGCGGTCGCGCTTCGATGGGGACAGGAGCATGAGACAAAGACTTAGACAGAAGCAGAGAGAGAGAGAGAGAGTGCGAATATCTGTTGAGTGGTCCAGATACTGATACAATAAGGATGAATCGAGCAATTGCGGCCGTAACGGCGGTGGCTGAGAGTGAAACTGAGGTTCGAAGATGCGTGAGGGGAGGGTACGGGTCAGGGATGACTTCATCGACTTTATCTTCTTCATCGATGCGTCCCAGGGGAAGGGGAAGACGACGACAACAACAACGACAACGATGACAGCGGTGGTCGGTAGTGGGAGCTGCGGCCCACCCATAGCTATGCCTAGGTACAAGTCCCCTCCTGGCGTGCGAGGGCCGCTCGACCTCGACCACTTTGCGGGGAGTGCGGCCAATGACACGGCGATCGCCACCCTATTCCCCCCCCAGTTCTCGGTCCCGCTCAACTCCGTCGCTCAACGAAAGCAACAGCGATGAGGCGAATCGGCTACCGACAGGCGACCTGCTTCCCCCCACCCCCCCCCGCCCGACATAACCGAGTCAGTTTTGCTGTCAGCCGCTGTGTCCGCCCCTTATTTGATTTCGCTAACAACTGGCGCTGCCGAAAACCATTCGCTTCCCGAGTTGCCGAGACGGCGAGCAGACACCGATGACAACGGCAGCGAAGCGACAACTCCGAGCGACAATTTAGAACCAAGAGCTTGCCGTTTAGTAGCGACCGAGTAGAGAACGCGGCACCCCACCTTTCGCTGGCAACCTCTTGAAGGCAGCCACATCCAGCAACCTCACCGTCAACGGGACAATCTCTCCCGCCCCAACCAACAGGTCCAGCCTCAACAGCAAGAGACAGTGTGTCACCGGACTTTGCTTCTTTTTTGACTCTAAATAAAGTTTACGCCGCGCCGATTCTTTTTGTTACTTTATTTTGTTTCCAGTAGTTGGCAAACTTTTCTCCCTGTACAAGGTACTGTGTATGCCCTTGGGTTTCAAGCAAAAATTGCTCCTAGAAAAGACGCGATCTAATCCGTTTTAATTGCCACTGTCTCTTAGATTTAATTTTGATCCGATATAATGCTCAAGTGAAACTTTTTTCCCGACTTAACGCTCAAGTGAGGCCAATTGGGACAAAAGTCTGTACGGCGATTGACCACACAAATCCTTTTTGACAGGGTGTACTCGTTCCTTCTTTACTTTAAAAACTGAGCAATAAGGTCTGCACTCTGAGCATATCTAAGTCACCGGCGCTTTCAGAATAAACTGCAGGCTGCCCTACCATAATCTGTCGGTAGTTCCTTTGGCTGGATGCGTCTCTCCTCTCTAGTCTGCCATATTCGCCGCGGAAAGCCCAATAAGCGTAAAACACTTGTCGTTTAGGGCCGCATGTATCGATAACCTAAGGTACCTTCGAGTTAATTTAGTTGACACTAGGTACCTTCTAGTTAATTTAGTTGACACTAGGTACCTTCTAGTTAATTTAGTTGACACTCACGCTGTGATGCAGTCTGTAATTGGATACAATAATCGCGGGTGCGAAAAAAACCCTGAAGCGTACTGTTCTCTGCTTCTGAGTGTCTCGTGCTAAACTAAAAAACGAAATTTGACTACATAATTAATAACAACGGCAATATTGATCACTGCTCTGATGCGCGATCTGGAAATACACGTCAATGCGAACCTTAATTCCAACTTGTCGTTGTCGAGAATCTCGTTGTTTTGCATACGTCTATATAGGTCACATATTCTTAATTTAGAAGTACGTTAAATAATTATACAAGTCTGGTGGATAGAATATATATCAAAACCAACAGGCGTCTTTTTGCTTGATGTTAATAACTGCTCTTCACCGGCGTGGCCATGTGGACTTGCTAGAACATGTCTCGGTCGTCAAATCTAACCACCTGAGATGGTGGTGTTTCGCTAACGCTAAGACTGTGGCTAGCTCAGAGCTCACCAATATACAAATATATTTGTTTATACATTCTGTTTATGTCCTTTATGTGAAAATAAGAGCGTAGACACAATCAATGCGTTATGCTAAGAAAAATCACATAAAGCCACGGCTTCTTATTGCAAAAAAAACTGTGTATAAATGACGTAAAACCCAAGGTTATCGCTTGGCACTCACCTGACAACGTATTTGATGATTCCACGGTAGTAACGCATTTGCTATCTTAATGGTTCTAAACTCGGCTTGACCTACTAACGAACAACAATTCAATGCGCGTATTTATGGGGAGAGCTTAGACAATAAGAAACGTTTTATTCCACACTATCCGGAAGCATTTTGTAGGAGGAACGCGTTCGAGGTGCGATGCAAAAAGTGCTTTCTCGGTGTCAAACATCGCACGCAAAGGTGTGCTGTGCGTCCCTCTCCCAGTTTGCTATATGTATTTTCTGAGCGTATTATACCCAGTATATAAAACAGATACCCGAGCATTTGTCGAGCTATGTCTTGTAATATGGCAATATCGAGCGGATCTATAGGCCCGACTGCTCTGCACGCCTGCTGGTGGGTATGTGTAGGGTTAATTTAGGTGCTAATATCTCTAAAATCCTGAAATTCTAGGAAATCTACTGCCACTCTGTCACTACTGGCACTCTACTGCCGTCGTGGCAGTCGTCTCCTCGGCTCCAATTATCTTGAGAGTCAGAGGCTTCAGAGCCTTGGCAAGGATTCGTCGGCAGGTTACGTGGGTAACCGATCGCCAAGGCAGGCTGAGCATGAAGTGATGGTACTAGGAGATACCCCCAAGTGTCGAAGGCACCGCCTGTGCGGGGTAGTTGCCTAGTAACTTGGGTTGTTTCTTACCAACATGTTGTTGCCGCGTAGCGCACGTGAGGGTGACAGCAAGGAAGGTGTCAAGGTGAACCCAGAGGCACCTGGCTTTCTTCCTTCCTTCGAGAGGGAGATAGCGTAACCTGAGTCCCAAGGTAAAAGTGAAGCGATTTGTCTAGCATAGCTTATAGTAACTGGTGGTATAAGAGCCAGTTTCTGAGCTTCGAATGCCAGTTGGTCTGGAAGATATAGCGAAAAAGAGTGTACCGATAACTGTAGTAGCCAGTCGAAGCGATAGAAGGATGTAGTGTAAAGTGCATGACACTGGCACAGGCTAGTCCCAGGCAGCTAAACGGTAAATTTTTACTGATTTACCTAGTGGGATAGATTTCACAATGTCCAGCTATATGAACGCACCATAACTGTATTTTTGACTGTCGCTTTGATAACAGTATTTGCAATAGTTAAGGTTACTCGTTGGTTGACTCGTTAAGTCATGCATGGGACTCTTTCTATTAAAGTATTTCACGAGCCCGCGTAGATAAACTGCGATTCCTCTGTGCGCAAGCGCAGTTTGTAGAAGGTTTAACTATTCACGCTCAATGTGGCAAAGAAAGAAGAAACAAAGAAACAATTTAACACTTTGTCTTTATGACAGTTGGAAAAGGTGATGCCAGCTTAACTAAAGCGAAAACTCAGTTCTCCGACTTCGCGCAACGGACACTCAGTTTAGTTTCATCATTTTTTCAATTTAAATAATATTTATTTCACTCAGATTGAGTATAATATATGTTACTTAGCATCACCTGTGGTTAGTCAGGCCTGGAAGGAATATCTTCGTGTATATCGGCGTCTCGCCGCCCACGCCGCTACAGTGTTCACGGATTTCATCACCTATTATGTCCGTGTGCGGCCGGTTTCATCAACATAGAGTGGACCGCAAATGCCGTCGTTGTGGCGGTCAATGCTCGCTGTGCTACCTCAATAAGTGTACTTAATCCGTGTCGCTCGTATAGATTTGATGCTGAGTCTTCTTAATTCAACATTTTATGACGTGTCTAGATGGTAGTATCAATATATGTTTAAAGGGCTCGAAGCGATTTCGCAGCAATAACGCGCTCACTATTAAATATTAAAAATAAAAATTTAGCAGAACGTTGCACCGACCTCTAAGCAAAAAGCGTATTTGCTGTGTTCAGTTTTTATGACAAGACCTGAGTCTATCCTGATCTCCGCGCTCCTGGGAATGCCCATTCATCTGCGCAATGTCACTATATCTAATGGGATAAGCAAGCTTAGCGGATTATTATATATAAATACTTCCTACGCAGAAAACGAGACTGCGCACCGAACGCTATCGGTCTAGATTACAACGAGCACATTTTTACCGGCTAACAACCTATCTAATCTAATTTCCCACAACTCAGTCCTAGGGTATTGCACGCGGTATCTTCAGCTTTAGTCGGCATGTTTCAGTCGCTGGTGGTGACAGTCTGACGTAAGGTATATAAAGCGGCTTCTCCTTGCATCGACAAACAAAGCACTCGCATCATATCTAGTGAAAACACCTCTCAAACTGGTTGCCATTTTCCTGCGTGAAGTGGTTAAGCACCCTGGAAAGATCATACGTCAATCCTTAACTATAAAAGGTTGATGCATCTACCGCTTAAGCCTAAAGAGCCTCACTGGTGTGAAAACGGACAGTTTTCGAACAAGCTTTTATTATTTTGAAAAGCACCTCTCAAACTGGTTGAAATTGGCCTGCGCAAAGTGGTTCACGCCCTGTTAAGATCATACGTCAATCCTTAACTATAAAAGGTTGATGCATGATTATCTACCGCTTAAGCCTAAAGAGCCTCACTGGTGTGAAAACGGACAGTTTTCGAACAAGCTTTTATTATTTTGAAAAGCACCTCTCAAACTGGTTGAAATTGGCCTGCGCAAAGTGGTTCACGCCCTGTTAAGATCATACGTCAACCCTCAATTATAAAGGGCTGATGTATGATCTTCAACCGTTTAAGCTTAAAGAGTCTCACTGCAAGAAAACGGACAGTGTTCGGACAAGCCTTTGTTATTTTAAAGAAATTAACATTTGATAATTTTGCAGGCACAGGCATAATTGCTTTTGTCTGGTTTTCCGTTTCTGACTACGCATTACATCATGTGCTACGTATGTGTATATTAATGGGATGATATGTATAAACATATATATGTATACATTTGCAGCCCATAATGGATTACGCTTATTCATTCATCATATTTATTCACTTATGTTGAGTAGCATATAAACGACATATAACAGATAAAATGGGTAAATAAATAGTGATAATATAACAACAACAACATAACAACTCTCGAAGTTGTACGAGTTAGGATAAAAAGTTTTTATAAGCGGGATAAATCATTTAATGATTGCACAATGGGGCATTCTGCAGCATGATATCTAGCGCAGAGTTCCCCGCATAATGCAGAATAATAGCATCTCGTTCAAAGTTGATGACCACTGTTAGTTACCGTGTGAGGGGCGATCGCTTAAAATGTACATTGGCAGTTGGCAACTTCGAATTGATGATGACTATACGTGCCTCATCGGCAACCTCAATACATGTATTTCGTCGTGTACACGCATGCATGTAGAATGAAGAAAGTGTGTATGAACTCGTACATATGAGCGTGCCTTTCTAGGACTATAGATCGAGGAGAGGAAAGCTTTCCCGGCTGGGTTAGTCGAAACGTGTTGAGTTTATTTTGCTGCATTCGTTCGCCGCGTCTGCAGCAGGACCGAGATAGGCAAACATATTAGACGACTTTATCACGGGGGTAGTTTCGTCCCCCCTTTCGCGAATCACCCCACCCCGCCAGCGTTGGAGCAAAGAGAAAGATGATTGCTTTGGTACACAGCAGGTCTGAAGGTGAAGCAAGTCCGGGAAAAGCGCATCGTCATCTATCCCAAAAAATCCTCGCAAGAATAACAACATCAGCAGCAGCAGCAGCATCCGCCCCGGCGGCAGAGAACGGCGGCGGTTCCTGCTTCGACGCGTCAACACCTCAAGCAGCATCGACAGTGTCTCTTTTCGTCATCGGCCGAAGTTGTGCGTTTTTCCCCAGCGTTTCCTCGCATGGTGTTGCTGTTGTTGCCGTTTTGTTGTTGTTGTTCCTGTTGTTGCCGTGATGTTGTTGTTGTTGTTGCTGCTCTTTTCCGCTGGCTCTCACGAGAGAGCGTGTCCCTCAGCTAAGCGGGGGGCTCTCTGGCTCGTCGAATTTTTATTCCCAAGAAACTCGTGTCCGTTCCCTACGCCCACACTTTCTGCACTGCCTGCCGGAGCATAAGCGGCACTGTATCGTCTCTCCCTATTTGCTCTCTCCCCCCTTTTCTCTCTCTCTCTCTCTCTTCCTATCTATCTCCCTGTCCGTGTTTTTTCATTTCCTCCAGATTTCTACCCGACGCTCTCTATATATATACACCACAAACACATCTCTCTGCCTAAGCCAGTAGTGCCACCTAACCGTGTCGCTGGTTCCGCTGATGCCCCCAACTACCCCAACAAGGTGCACCCCAGGATGTACGAAAGAGCCTCTTCGAACGCTTAAATCAACCGACCAACCGTTTCGCTCTTCCGTGACAACAAATTCACCCTGTCGACCGGCCATCGAGGCCAAAAATCATTTCACCCGAGTGTCGGAATGTCTATGATAACGCTAACAACTACAACAAAAACGACAGCAACAGCAACAACGACTGCAAAAACAACAGTAACAACATTATCAAACAACGATAATGATGCTGGTGATGATCCTGATGACATGACGTCTCCTGTCGCCACCGCTGCGTACGGAAGTCGGCTGTGGAAGTTGAGTGAAGAAGTGGAGACACTTTTTCTCCGGATTGTGTTTGGCTGATTTTGCTCGGCGTTCGGTAGTTCGTCTACGAAAGTTCTCGAGTGCGGCTGGCGCTGACAGGTCCCGGCAACTTTCTCGCAACCCCCCAACGTGGACTCCCAGTCACCCCTGACTAGAGCAGCAGCATACTACTATTCGCTGCTCCTCCTCCCCCCCACACCCCTTCACCCACTTCAGTACCGGGGATGCCGCTTTTTTCGTAGAGCAGTACTGCAGTAGGTCCTGCTCATTCTTCTTCCTCTAGTACTCACCCAACCACGCACGTTTATCACCGCCGACGGATTTCGGCGCGGATTGCTGCGTCTTTTTTCCGCAGCGCCAATCAGATAGTTTTTAGATCGGGGGTTTCACAATTATGCTTCTACTAGTTCGTCTTGATATGATGATGATTGTTGTTACTGTTTGCTGTTGCCATTCAATACAATGGTGGGGTTTGAGCGCGTGTTTCTTAACCCAGTAGGTTTTATCACTAGTGTAAATAATGTAAATGATAGAAACAGCATTGCCACTCCAAACGGTCAATGATAGCGATTGACTATGATATTCTTCATCACGACTGTCACACACATGTTGCAGCTTACACTTTCTTGCCAGAATACAAACAACAGAGCTGTTCCACAATTATTATTATGATGATGATGATGATGATGATGATGATGATGATTATTATTATTATTATTATTATTATTATTATTATTATTATTATTATTATTATTACCATTATTTATTATTATTATTTTTTGGTTTTACAATTGTGAATTATTATTATTATTATTATTATTATTATTATTATTATTATTATTATTATTATTATTATTTATTCAATTTTTCGGTGTTTCCCTACAATTGTGGGATCTAAACGTGTACCTGCCTAGGCTTACCCCCGCTCCTCAATCCATAGAGCCGATGACAGCGGCGGCGTTTCCCCTACACACTGCGAGCGAGAGTTGCTGACGTAGAAACTCACCCTCGCGCTGGTCACCCGTGTTAGCACTTATTTTGATACTTAGGTCTTTGAGGAAGATACTTGTGTTTTTGCTGATTGCGCCCATCGTTTCCATGGCGACGGGTACGAAGTGGTATCTTTTCTCCAGGTCAGAGTATTTGCGTTTTTTTGCGATCTCAGCATGTTCGGCAACCCACCCTGACCGGGTAGCGCTATGCATCAAATATGACGGGGCCACTGTACATGATACCGTGGCATCCCATACCAGGCATTTGCCCTTAGACCATGGCGGAATGGTGACGCCGTCGGGTCTTTTGTCGTCTTCGAAGCCCAACCTGGGCTCTAGGGTGCTTGGTATGCCGGCTCTACGAAGAGCCTTCTTTGAGACTGCGTTGATTTCCGCGTGTCTGAGAGTCCTACCAGGGCTCTTAGAGCAGCTTAAAGGATGCAGTCCGTCCTTATCCACTGTTTTTCCACATGCCCTGCACTCGTATGGCTCACATATGGGAGCGCCTATTCTTAGGGCGGCCACCATGCGGAAGGAGGTGTTTTCCAGCATGGTGCCCAGCTGCGGTGAAGGAAGTGCCCTTAGGAAGCCACTGCTGAAGGTCTCACGGGCGGCTATAAATGCCGCTCTCTCTGTCGGAGATTGCGTGTCATCTAAGATCTTGCGAGCGGTCGTTTGACACTTGTAGCCGTCAAGTATATGCTGCGTAGAGTGTTCTTCCCAGGGGGCAGGGCCTATCAATTGTCTTGCTGCCAGCTCAGCTTAGTTCCTCGTTGCGCGGAGAACAGAACAAACATGCGGTTCTAACAACGTCTCTGCAAGCCCAGAGAACTCTATGAGAGAAGCAGCGTAGCACAATGGAGCAAGGTCTGCTACGGACCTTAGTCCCAACCCTCCTTCGCTGAGTGGAAGTGTGGCCCTTTTCCAGGATCTGTCAGTAAGGGCTACGTTTAGAACCCAATATACTGGGTCATTCTACCTGCAAAACGGTTCTTCTAGAGATATCGTCGTATATCTGCTCTCTCTGCCGCAAGTCTGTCTCTCCTGAGTCGCTCCAGGTTCCCCCTTCTAACCAGTACATCTTGTGTCACTGCAGCTCCTATATTCCAATAAGAGGTGCCTTCACAGATGAATTGCAGAATTTGTGAAATTTCCTGAGTAGAAAATTTCGGAGGGGTCGTAAAGCTTAGCCCTCCGCCCAACTTCAATCAGCTCAACACGTTTCTTTTATTATATTTTTTTTATAATTATCTATATATTTTTTAAAGAGAACTGAAGCATTGCATTATGCAGTTCCTATAATAAACCACTTTTAAATCTTGAATTTAGCCTCTATTCTGACTTGCGCAATGACTGGGCAGACCAACAGAGTCTGCGCTGCGTCGTCTTTGACGCCTGTGTACGCATGTGTCCGAGGAGGCTTTTCCTATCCTTAACAGATCTGCCTGGAAGTTTTCATGGCCCGTCAGAGAGCGACCAACCTCTCCACTGAGTCGATTCAACCACTTTCTTATGTTAGAAATGAGGTCGCGTACGACACATTATCCGGAATGACAGCCCATTCGTTCGGTCATACAATAATTGTGCCTTCCCTTTTGGCATTTTTGACTTCCCTGTTAGCGCTTTCTGGGCACCCATCCCATAGTCTTTGTCTTTCTTCTGCTTTTAGGTCCAGGGGAGGAATGCCAGAACAAGTGCAGCAGAAATGCTGGAAACTTTATAGAATAAAATAGGAAGCTTCTTTATTTATGTAATAAAAGGTAAGAAATGAATGGTCAGGGCAGGCAGGATCTGTGCAGTCGCCCTGTTGTGCATATTCCTGGCCACGCGCCAGGCGAACACATTATTGACATGCTCCGTTCTTGAAACGCACCTGGGCACATACAGTATTTGCGTGGCTTCTGCGATTGTTCGGCCGCACTTTAACGAAATTATCATTAAGACTTGCGCCCATAGCTCTGAGCATTTTTAAGGCCGCGGTCTTTTGAGTTCTCCCTAACATATTCTTTAGCCCTTATGACCCTTTAGCCAATTTGTACCACACTGGTGCTCGAAACAGTGCTGTAGATTTGACGGCCGACATAATGAGCCTCCTACGTCCTGCTCTACTTGGTCCGTGCACGTTAGGAGGGATCTTGGCTATTGTGTTTGTCATCTTCTGCGCTTTACTCAGAGCGTTTCTATCACGACGCATTCTTTTCATTCCTCTGTCCAGATGTTTACCCAAATTTATGGCAACACTGACCATCCTTACCTAGGCCACAATCAGGACAAGGTTGATGCGTCGCACTTGTTTCTTCTCTACTAGCAGAATACTTTTACTTTCCTCCGGAGCAAGTGCCAACCCAATTGCCTTCATCTATTCCTCTATCACATTTAGGGCTTTATTAGAATATAATTCGATCTCCGTAGTCTTCTTTGCCTGGACCGTTACAGCCAAATCGCCTGCGTATGCTGAAAGCTTCACTTCTACAGAAAGGTTACGTAGTCAAATTATATTGTCGACGCTATGTTCCACAGTAGTGGCCCTAGGATGGGACCCTGTGGAATACGCACCGTCATAGGCATCATTTTGCCCTCACAGGTGATGACATGATCTTTCAAGTAGTCCGAGGTTAGCCTTACCAGGTATTGTGGAACCTTCCTTTTAATCAGCGTATTTAGTATAATTGCCCATGGTAGGCTGTTAAAAGCGTGTTTTACGCCTAGCAACACAGCAAGACATAACTTGCGCCCTCCGCAGTTTTCTATGATGTGGGAATTCTTCCTTTTCTAATAAGCCTCCTCGTCACATTTGGCCCCAGCCTCAGGGGAACTCCTCAAAAAGAGCTTTTACAGTCATTGGAGAAATGCCTTCTGGTCCTGGCACTATTTGATTCTCACAGCTGTTTGGAGTGTTTCTATAACAGAGATTTTAGCTGTATCATTTTCTGATCTTTCCTCCATTTGGTTGCTCTCGTAAAACTTGTTAGGGAAGCCTGCGTGCTGGAGTAATAACCTGATCAGGAGACTCGTCTTCAATATATATAGAGAGAATAGATAGTATATGAGATAAGATAAGAGAGAAAGAGATAAGAGATGATCTCATCGAGTGAGAGATGTTTATGGAGTCAGATATTATGAGATATTGAGTATTAATATAGCTATATAGATATATATATGTATTATATATATAGTATATATATATATATATATATATATATATATATATATATATATATATATATATATATATATATATATATATATATATATATATATATATATATATATATATATATATATATATATATATATATATATATATATATATACGTGTCGTCCGATTGAGCTTCGGGCCCGACAAAAGCGGTTCTGGTTGACAGCTGGCTGGCTAACGGCATCTGCTGTATAGTGGCTGAACCCCCGTAGTCCAACGGCCCAACGCAGTGTCTGTGGGTGCAGCGACAATGCAACGCATCCTCCGTTGTCACCTAGATGCCGCCGTGGTTATTTGCTGCTCCTCTCGGGTGTTTCTGGTCACCACCATCGTTTGTGATGAGATGTGGCCGCCAACATTTGACGTTCACGAAACCGCTCTCGCATTGCTTCGTAAGATGGGCCTAAGTAAATTCAAATGTGCAACGGTGGGGAGTCGAACCCGTGCACTCCTGTGTCTGCTCCGGTTGCGAGGCTCACGCAAATCCACCACGCCACTGGGCTCGACAAGGCGCCCATTATCCTTTTTCGTCTTTTTTTCTACCCAAACCCGCTACCCCCGCCTCACTCGCTCACTCTCACTAGACCCTTGTCTCCATCACCTATGATCGATGTTCGCTGGTTGATTATCTCTTTCGCACAGGTCTCTCGCAGAGGAATAGGAGCACAACTATAAAAACAAACAAACAAACAGCAACAACAACAACGACAAGAAACAACAACATCCTTTTATAGTTGAATAAATTATTAGAGTGCTCAACTTCAGAAAACACAACAACATACGACAACAACAGCAAACATCAGCAATAACGAGAAACAACAATAATACTAACAGCATCGCCAATGACTTCAATAACTAAGCGCGGTGAGGACCAGGTCGTGTTTGGCAGATGTTTATGAAAACGAAAAGCTTGAAATGGGCAGGGTTAGAATGGGTATACGATAGTTCATTCATTGTAACTACCAATCATATGGTGAATAAACTAAATGATATAATTCAAGAGCGAGTGGGGTATTTATATTACAGCGAGCTTAATATATAAAGCGGGAAGGAACAGAGTGTCGAGCTTGTGGGCCAAACAATAAGTCAATTGAACATATTGTAAAATATGTACTTTTAGGGGGGCGGGGGCAGATATATAAACCTGCAGGGGGCTTTAGCAATAAGACCAAATGTTAGAAAAGACCAAGCCGATATTACAAAGAAAAAATTGTTCCAATGAAAGACAATTACTCAGTAGGTATTGGGGGACGATACATCGTTGATATGGATACGTAGGTAAGATATAGGCGCCCTTGATATAAAAGCGTGACATGTGTATTAAGATAAACATTTTAAGCAAATTATAAATCAATATATATATATATATATATATATATATATATATATATATATATATATCAAAAACAATGTATGCTTTTTTCCAAAAAACGTAGTGCCAGTGGTAGTACCCAAGTACTCTAGTTCGTACAGTAGTAGTAATAGTGGTAGTGATGCATTCGTCTGCGCCTCCCGACCGGAGGAGGCACATAAGTGCACGGGTTCTAGCCCCACCGTTGCACATTTGTATTTATTTTGGGGGGTTGTCCGTCTATGAAGCAATGCGAAGAAAGAAGAAGAAAAGCGGTCCCATGGACGTTAAATCTTGAGCTGAGAAGAGTCAGCCCAGAAGGTATTTAGTAGTAGGCAGAAACCAAGTATTAGAAATCGTAGTGGAGTAGTTGTTCTCGTCGTCGTTGTCGTCGTCGTCGTCATCGTCGTCGTAGTAACAACAACTGTACTTGGTGGTATCTAACCGGCCGCCGTCGTTGTCGGCGCTGTCAAGAAGTGCGCCGGCGACGGCCGATCGTAGCGCCCTCTAGGAGAGATCGCGGGCTGGCGCGGGCGGTCGCTCATTCGCTGGCCCGACCTCGTCCGTCCATCTCTACCTCCATCGACGGCGAAGGCGGCGGCGGCCGCCCGGGGGGTTCAATCAATGTAGTAAGTAGTTGTTCGGTGCAGTCGGCAACGATGGCGGTGTCGGTGGCAGTAGTGGCGGTGCAGTGAGTACGACCGCTGTCATTAGATGGCAAATTGTTAAGCGGAGAAGAAGGAGCAGAAGGAGAGAGTGGCTGGTAGTTGGCAAGGGCATTAAGCGGGAGAAGGTGTAGGAATCGTGGTGCAGTAGGAGAAGAGTAGCAAAAGTCGCCGTGTTGTAGTTAGTGGTAGTCATCAAAGAAGAAGTTACCGTCGTCGTCATTGTCATTTTTGTTGTGGATGTTGTTGTTGTTGTTAATGCCATCGTTGTTGTTGTTGTTGTTGTTGTTGTTGTCGTTGTTGATGCCGTCATTGTTGTTGATGTTATTGTTGTCGTTGTCGTCGCCGGCGCCGCTGCTGCCGTAGATGAAGGCGTGTTTACAGCGGCACAACCGCAATGAAGTTTGAGAAGTTCAATCAGTCACTCAGACAGACCGGTAGACCGGCAGGCAGTGAGGTAACGGCAAAGTGATGATTTATGAGTGGTTGCTTCGATCTATGACGAGTCTATGAATCGAATGGCCAAGGACTTCGGAGGACACACGACCCCGGCAGTGACGTGCATACATATGGATGTATGTATACACGTAAGCATACTCGTGCACACATACACAGACATATAGATACAATTGTGGTGCCATCGTGAATATGTGCTGGTTGAGTGAGTGATTGATGAACTCGTTTGTTGGTTCGTGCGTTCGTCGATTGATTGAGATATTGGTTGCTGGTTTGATTACATCATCGCCCCTTTAACGGACAGCTTGGTTGGCGGTTCCAACAACAACAACAACAACAACAACAACAACAACATGTGCCACGGAATGAACACAGGACTGAACATTTTCGGTTATCGACAACTGCGCCTCCTCAATGGTTATTCATCTTCTCTTCACCAAAACAAAGAACACGAAGAAGAAATGTCACGAGACACCTGGCTTGTAGACGTGTGCTAACTGGTGGGCGAGTGCGTCTACAAAAGTTTTTAGAACTTGTTTTCATGCACTACTAAGTTTTGCTGGCTTACTATGTACTACTGAGGGCGCGCGGGAGAAATCGAAAGAGAGAGAGAGAGAAAGACAAAGAAAGAGAGGAAGTTATAAAAGCAAAAAACAAAGAGAAAGAAACTCGAGTGGAAAGGTCGAAAACAAATGCTAGACTTTGTTGAGCGTTTTTTGTGAAAGCGTTACGCTGGTGGCACTGACCGTGGGCAGCTGGGTGCCTCCCAGTCGGCTAGACAGACAGTGTCAGATGTTCGAAGCGTATGATGTGCTCGTGTTTGCGAAAGTGTTCAAAAGACGAACGTCTAGATATGATCGGATTTGTATTGCGGTGTTGCAGCTGTTGTTGTCGTGCTGTTAGTGAAGAAGATCTACAAGCAAGTAGCGACCATGAGTGATTGACCATACCGAACACCATATCAACGACAACAACAACAACAACAACGATAACAACAACACAAATCACGTCTACGACAAGCCTGTGCGACTGTGTGATTTGTGGCTTCGTATTGTCGTGCTGAAGGTCGCTTTTGTGGCGATTCATGTTCGATCCATCCATTGGCTGTGCTGGTAGATAGATGTATAGATCGATAGATAACTATATAGGTAGATGCGTGACTAGCCAGCGAGATTGATAGATGCTCGACCACCGGCTAGTGGTGGATTGTCGATCTCCTGCTGGAAGAAGGATAATGGCCAAGATGGACAAGATCCACTGCTATGAACAGTACCGCCCGCTACCAGCCAGGTGGACCCTGCAGAAAGCTTAGCAAGAACTTGGCACGCGAACGTGGACGGGGCGGGGCTACCACGGTCCTCCACCGTTCTGTGAGGCGAGATCTGCGCGCAGACTTCACCAGCACCGATCGAGTCGGGCGGAATCAGGGAACGATCAAGAAACACCTTGAAATAGTGAACCGCCAGACGACGACGCCGCATCTGGCTGAGTCTAGGACGACCACTGCATCGGCAGGAAAGGGGCGTAGAGGTTTACAGAAAGCGAGAGAAGGGAATAAGAAGAAAAAACAAGTTCCTCAGAAAAACCTCACCGAACAGACAAGCAGCACTTCTTTAAGGAAACCTCACCCAACGGAAAACGCAAACTCTTTCAGGGAAGCCTCATTTATTAGAAAAAACCCTGTTGCTTGTTCCTCTCCTCGGGTCCGACGTAGGCCTCCACAACCTCCTCTCCTTCTTCCTCCTCTGCATTCTCTCGGTCGCAAAGCCGACCACGATCCTCAACAACGAATCGTTGGCCATGAAGCCAGTTGCCCAGTTGCTTGTAGCTGGTTAATTATCGCTAGTTAGATCAATCAATACGTAGGCCGAGAACGTGGGCGAGCGGGCGAGACTTCGGACAACCGAAAGGTGACAGAGAGCGTAACGGGCACCTCGGCGTTCACCATAGATCTAGATGGAGACATCCTCGCTTCAACCTCATTTATTGGCAGCGGCAGCAGCAGCAACAACAACAACAACAACAACAACAACAAAAATACGAACAACAACAAGAACAACAACAACAAGAGCAGCAACAACAGAAGTGCTTCAGTTTGCGGCCTTGGTCTGCTTAGCGGCTCTTCTTCAGCTGGCTCCTTTAGCGGGCGCTACTCGCTTGCACCCATGCGGTCACCACCCACGAATACCCTACCCCATGGTCGACGTGTCATGCATTGTCGGTAAGTGCTAATGGCCCTCTAAAGGCGACGTATTGATTTCAAATTGTCGTATCGCAGCCTAATACTGTTATTGTTTTTGCTGCAGCTGCTGATGCTATTAATAATAATTGCTCAGAAAAAGGCCAATTAACAGTCAATGAACGTTAATGAACGTCAACGAATGGCGACTAACAAGTGGCGTGCGGGTAAAATGGGATAGACACGATCGAAGTCGATTTTGCTTTCATTATCGATTAAGTAGGCTTATCTACTATGCCCATAACACTCCATTACTGTGTAATGTATGTACGTATTCATATATATATATATATATATATATATAGTGCCGCTGGTGTTGTGGACTCACGCTTGGCTTGCAGGAGTAACTGTGACTTTCTTTCTAGCGTGTCTTCCCGCGATGTGCGCGAATTATACGTGCAGCGGGCACCTTCCTCGCAAGTAAAAAGTTGGTCTGATGTGAAATAATTCAATTTGCTGAGGCTTCTAGGTTCGCTTCTACAGTGCTTAAATTTCTACAAACCTCGATTTTTACACGATTTTTTTACACGTACTAACCGAAAACGATATTGGCGTTATTTTGCGAATACTATTATTTCCCCAGCTGGCAGAGGCATAACTGTGAAAGCGGTGTGGAAGCTACATACGCATGGTAGTGATGCTGTGTTCTGTGTGCTGGTGCGTGATGAAGATTACGCAAACTGCTGCAGAAATGAATTCTGGCCGAAGGGAAGCCTGTTCCGTCGCTGGGTTGGGGACGTCTCCTACGAGAGGATGGTTAAGGAGAGTTTTAGTGCGCCTGGTGGTCCAAGCCCCCGTAAGTGACTGACCAGTTCTAGAGCTGCAAGCGTAGTGGCAAACATACCTCTGCGAGTGCTTCTCTGGAATTGTGAGGGACTTAAGGGGGCAATGGATCTTGCGCGTGATGACATGTTTAAGTTGGTTGACAGTACGGAGACATTTAAGCGGGACGAACTGTATATCAATGATATGCGGGGGTTTCACCAGCTGGCTGTCTTACCTGCGGGAGGTCGGGGAAGACCTCTGGGTGGGTTATCTATCTACCTACATAAACGTTTACCACCGATGCAATGCGTCAGGAAAGATGAGTACTGCGTAGTGCTCTCCTCTGGGAGGGTAAACGTCGCTGTATTCTATTTCCCACCCACATTCGATTCTGCGGAGGTTGCTGAGACGGTGAGCTTTGGACTTTCAGAGTTAAATCTGACCATGCCAACTTTCGTCGGCGGTGATTTCAATGCCAGAATCGATTGTGGGGCCACCAACGATGATAAAGGCGAGGTGCTGCTTCAGGTGATGGAAAATATTGGTCTAAAATGTGCTAACGCGCGTGAAGACTATACATATTTAAGTCACAATGGAAGCAGCACCATCGACCTGTTGTTTCACAACCTTGTCAGCCGTGAAATTGAAAGCTTCGATGATCTTTATAAAGCGGCTCGAAAGTACCAACCAGTGTTGGCCGTTGTCGATGTTCCCGGTATTTGGCGAGACCGACATAACCCACCGCGCTGGTCTGCAATGAGACGGATTAATCTATCTCTTTTGGACAGAGCGGTGGGCGGTCTTGAAGTAAGCCCTGACATCGATTCCACTTGTGATCAGTTGGAGAGAACGATGAGAAGTGCAGTGAAGTGGAAAAGGTTATGGCAAAAGAGATCACGCCCGTGGTACTCTCGAGCCTGCTACCTCGCCCACGGTGAAGTGCTCGGACTCCTGCGCCAAGCAAGAGCCAGAGCACCATCATCACTGCAAGCCAGGCGGGACTACTTTGAGCGTAGAAAGGCGTATATAAGACTATGCTATGATCATAAAAGGGAACACGCAAGGCGGGAGGAACGACGGCTACTCGAAAGGGCAGAACGAGAGCCTTCAGCTTACATCGTGCGACCTCGTAGGGCGGTGAACCCGCTTAGCGACGGGCAGGTAAAGAGCCACCTAACTAATCTTTTATTCAATCGTGACGTTGCGGCCGTATATCCAATCGTACAGCATCCGCTTACACTGAAGCAGCACAACATGAATCTGCCTTTCGAGGTGGAGGAGGTGTGTCAGGTCCACCGGAGCAATTCGGTTTTAGGAGAGGCCGAGGCACCCGTGATGCAATCCATGTTCTCCAGTCAGAAATCGAGCGAGCTGTGGCACAACCCAAAGGTCATCTGTATGTAGTCTTTATTGACTGCGTCAAGGCCTTTGACAAGGCCCTCGCCAACTGCTGGTTGAAGCATTCCAACGAGCAGGAGTGGGTGGCTCTCTTCTGCGTGTAATAGCAAGTTTGTTTGAGGAGGACAGCTTGTTGGTAGACGGTGAGCAGGGTGTATTAGAGATTAAGCAAAATGTGGGAGACCCGCTAAGCTGCGTCTCGTTTACACTTCTTCTTGCTGACCTCGTCGGTTACGTCCGACAGGAGTACCAAAAAGCCGTAGTGGTAATGTATGCAGATGATATCGTGGTCGCTCATCGCGATTTAGGTGCCATCAAGCGCATTCCCTCTATGATAGAGGCGTTCCTTGTCTGGAAGGGACTTGAGATAAACACCAGGAAGACCAAAGCCATGAAATTCAGGCGTGGAGGTCGATTAGCTGCCAGAGACGTTATACGTTGCTGCGGCCAACCATTGGAGTTTGTTAACTCTTTCCAGTATCTTGGCCTTCGGGTTCATTATACGGGAACGACGTTCACAGCGCATGTAAACGAAACAGTACGGAAGGCACTTGTCTCTCTTTACGGGGAAGTAGGCAATGTCCGAAGACTGTCCGTTCTCTCAGCAATGAGGCTCTTCATGCTTAAGATTGTTCCGGGGCTGATGTACGGTCTTGACAGGGTGCGGAATCACCTCACGCTGGCGAATTTTAACCAGCTTGAAAGGTGTTTTTCATTATATATGAAGCGAGTGCTCTGCTTGCCTATCCGAGCGAGGAGCCGCTTTGTGTATCTCATGTCAGGCTGCCCACCGGCTGCTGAAACAATCCGACTAAGGCTGAAGATGCCGCGTACAGTACCTTACGAATGTTTTATTTCGGAGTGAGAAGCTAAAGTCGAACAGGCCAGACGGGAGGTCGGTGGTTTGGACGTTTTCAATGCCTTGCACCTTTGGGTGGTCCTGCATGTGACAATCGCCACGTATACACCAGGTACATAGTGCATGGTTATCACTACCTGGTATGTTTAAACGCAACCTTTCACGAGAAGTACGAGTTGTGCACCTGCCGGTTCTGCCTGCAGAGGTGTGCCAAGTACCATGCAGTGGAATGCACAGCGCTGGACCGAAAATCGCTGCACTACTTCTCTCGTCGGAAGCGTGAAGAAGATAGAGCTTCATGAGAACCATTTTTGAAATGTATATTATACTCAATTTGAGTGAAATAAACATAATTGTAAATAGTTGATAATATATTATTTCCCCAGAAGAATCCATTTAGTGGTCGCTTCAGTGAGGGCTGTAATACATTTTCATTTCCGAAATTGCGTGTGGTTTTGAATGGTAACCAACCGCTCGAGCCAACGATTCGATTAGACATGATAGCTAGTCGGTTAGCTAATTGTGCATGATTCGATGTTTGTTGTAATGGTTTGTAAAGCTTTTGTCGCCTCTTGCCACTGGACAAAGATTTAATCATTGTCTAGCACACGCTGGTAAGTGTTTCGTATTTCAGCGTATTTGACGCTGTTCATGTTAAAATCGTCCTGGCTGCGCACTGTGCTGGACACCTTAGAGCCCGTGTGTTCTGGGATGTCTTCGAGTCCATTATCGCAATTGACGCGCGTGCAACTAGGGGCCGTCAACTCTCAACGCAGGCATTTTTGGAAGTTCATGCGTTGTTGTTATCTATACCTGCGCCGTGTAGAAGGTAAGCTCTTCCCCGTCCCCGCGTTCGGGCATAAAATAATACCTGAAACACCCCTTCTGCAATAAGTTTACCGCCCTAAGATCTTATTCATTATTTATTTATCTGACGGCAGCACTGGGCGACGAAGGAGGCAGGCGACTCTGAAAGGGGAAGCATTCGCCGGTTCGGTTGCAGCGCGGCACCGCATACCTACTAGAAGACAATGCGACTTAGGATTTGCAGATTTGGGTTTAAGTTGATCTAAAATATGCATTCGTAGTATTCTTTCATCAGCGCAAGATCGTATGATTTGCGTAAGTTTGTACGTCACGTTATATTTAAGTTCTCTGATTCAAGTTTTTGCTAAACTACTGTGTGTACGCGCTTTTCCCGCTCACGTCAGCCGTTGCCAATGGCGAATGGTTAGTTTGTGGCCACCCGACACAGCAGTTTCGCCAATGTACAATTTTTTAGCGTGAACTCGGATATAAACAACTGCTCACTGATCTTGTTCTCCTCTTAACTGGCGCATGTTCTAAACGGGGGATATTGACTACGAATGTTAGCCATAGCGCATACATCTATAGCTTCGATTCAATCCGCTTAACTCATTGCATCCTCACTCGGGTAGACTGCCGGCCCTTTCCAGCCGGGTAAGGACCTGGATCGATCGAATGACCATTATGGCTCTAACTAGATACAACTAAACAAATCTAAATTGAGCATAAACACAAGGTTTAAAGATCTTCATATATTATCGTTCATGAACCCAATGTTGCGTGTCATTCATCCAATGCTACCCCGCTACTTCTCGAGTTTTCGTCGAACAAAGGTTAAAGTGCTGCGGCTGCTGTTATTGTTATTATCGTTGGCTTAAATCTTATTACTATTAGTGTAATTTACTAAAAGTGTTTCAAAAGTAAAATTGTGAGGTTCGAACACAATTATCTTTATTATAAATATATTTGTAAATTTTGCCAACAGGAGGCCAATCCTGATTGGCGATTCATCCACTCGATGATGGATCGATTGCTATTCTTAGATCAACGGACAGCGGATCGCCTCTCTCTCTATTTGAATGGAATCGAATGATGACGATGCTGTGAGCTGGCTGTAAGGCGAGCCAGAGCGCACCGGCCGGCGGCTGGGCGCGTAGTCCAAAGCTGATCGACCACTGTAGCCGAGCTGTAGGCCATACTGACGCTTTGTATGTATGCCTAAGATCATACCGCATTACAACAATACATTGATTCTACGATGCATCAATGTAGACAAACCGCATTAAAACACATTGATTTTTACCAAAGCTTTAGTCAACACGTTTGGTAGACATTTTATTAGACACTGACATACGTGCATGCCTGCTTTATCGATGACGAACGAGAAGACAGCTAGCGATGCCTGACTATAGACTTCGAGGGCGTTCAAAAGACTCAAAGACTCAAATACAATTTACGCGCAATGCCTCCGGTGTATCGGAGCGCTATGACTAGTGTTTGCAAACAATAGTATCACCCGAAATTGACCAAGACGACAAAGGCAGGACGACCCAGACTATTGGCACAGACGTCAATAGGCAAGCTACCGCTGTCCATCGAAACTTCGTCACAAGGAGATCGCCTTCGCACCAGTGACACGCGGCTCGGGCTGCGGAAACTGATCAGAAACTCCAAAACTTACGGAACTGATAGCGCGTAATGTTTGCTAAACTGATTTAACTTGGCTCATGCTCGTACAACTCATGGTTCTGAGATAGCGAAGTTTTTGTTGCCATTCCACGCTTCGATCAGGGGAACAACCGCAATCTCGTCCACTTAATCAATACCGCCTTCTACTAAAATGTTGGGGGGATCCAGGGTTGGATCTGTTCATTGAAATAATTATAGTTTTATATATATATATATATATATATATATATATATATACGCATTGCACGTGCTTAATAGTGTATTAACACACCTCCTTTCGGGGCTGACTCTCAGCCAAGATTTAACGTCCATGGGACTGTTTTTCGCATCGCTTCATAGACGGACCCCCATAAATACAAATGTGCAACGGTGGGGCTCGAACCCGCGCACCTATGTGTCTCCTCCGGTCGCGAGGCGCAGACGCATGTCACCACGCCACCGGGCTCGACTAATAACACTACCAAACAATTTTCCGCAATAGTAGTTACATGAACAGTACGCACTTTTGTTGTCATTATTACTACTACTAATGATACTGTTGTTTCTACGTTGTAGGCACTCGAAATCGTGTTTATTGATCGTTTGACCAAATCTAGATGCATACACGTTGCAAACGCTGGCCCTGCGTCAAAAACGAGCCTGTCCACTTAGACTAGACTGCAGGAAAATGCTTGCTGCAGAGAGAGCGCTTCGACACGTGCTGCTTCTGCGTCGTTGAGGCACCCGCTCGGGGTCGAAGTTAGGGCTGTTAGGGATGCTGTGTCTGCTGCTAAGGTTTGGTTAGAGTCACCCACAAGACCACGTGTCCAGATCTTACAAGGTGGGGGGCAATGGGGCGATCTCTCTCGGTCACCCCACGGGTCTTTCTCTTCTTTATGCGCCGCAGGCTGAACGCAAACGACTGAAGCGAAAAGCCAAAGCTCTTCTATTTAAACGTTGTGTCGTCAACTCCTGCAGCACAAGCAACACCGACGATCACAACGCGAGAGCAGCAGAGGCAACAACAACAACAGCAACAGCAAGAACAACAACAACAGCAGCAACAGCAAGAACCACAACAACAAATACTAGCAACCGTAGACAGCAGCAGTGATGGACGAGGGTTCATATGCGTCGCAATTTCAAATTTTGTCTTTAAGTAAGCGCAAGACTGACAATCGAGGAGGAAAAGATGCCCCTCTTCTCGGCGCTGGACGCTGCGAGGGATTTTTGGGGTCTGGATGGCCTGAGCCATGAGCAGTCAATGTTTCCGCCTTTCTGTCTGTCTCTGTTGGTCGCCAGTGTGTGTTTGTGTGTGTATGACCGTTAGTGTGAGGAAGCGTGCTAATTTGAACTCGACAGGATAGGAGCCAGAGGGCCCGCTTGTCGAACCGGAACGCTCTCGATCTGTGTGCGAGCTGAGGAACGGTGTTCTTGCACCTCACGTCGCAACAGCAGCAGCAGCAGCGGCAGGCGTGGCGATTGCACGCACCTTGTGGTTCGCCCGGCTGCAATGAGCAAAGCGTTAGCTGGGGGCGCCAGCTGAGCGTACAGTGGAGGTTGTTGTTGTTGGAGTTGGAGTTGTTGTTGTTGGAGTTGTTGTTTTTGTTGTTGCTGTTGGAGTTGTTGTTGTTGGAGTTGTTGGAGTTGGAGTTGTTGTTGTTGGAGTTGTTGTTGTTGTTGCCACGAAGACACCAATCAGCAACTTATAAACAACAAAATTTGTACAGAACGCGACGACATAAAGTCGTCTTGAGGCCGTATTTGAGTCCTGAAAATCAAGCGACGCAGGCAAGACCGAAAAAAAGAAGCAGAGCATTAAAACAATATCGAAAGAGGGCTGCAGGGAATACGAACATGACTGAGTAGATGACACATATCGACGGATCGCGGCAGAGAAAATGGCCGGAGACTCTAGAACGAAAAGTTGCGGGTTTGACTCCGGCGTAGAACCTCATACACTTTCGATGCGGTTTTGTTCGAATTTTTACAGGTTTGAGTTTTGGGTGTAAAAATTATACACCCTACAATATATATATACAAATAATGTTAATACCGTGAAATCACAAACAAATATATATGTTTATATACAATTATAGTGAGCGTTTAATGCTTAAAAAGGAGAATCTAGGTATAATACATGTACTGGCGAATAAACTTTAGTGTATAAATTAAGCAATTAAAAACGCAATATATTGAACGATCAAAATTGAAAACAGTTTCTACTATGAGCCCATTGTTTCCTCGTTTTTCAGCTTTATTTTTTAAACAGCCGTCTGCATTTCAAAGCGTCAATGATGGCTCATTTTAAATGGTGGGCAGCATGTAGGCCAGGGAGTGCCGAACATCTAAACTGAGTCTGTACTCAGGGACCTTGCGCTGACCCCCGCAGCGCTGCGACGGTGCTGAGGTTGGGACGATGTCGAAAGCAGAATCTGAATGGACTTCATTGTTTTGCACCCTCTTCTTCTTTCGATGATCTACGTACATCTCGATGTGTCGTTGGATTAAGTTAATGTACATAATAAAGATCAACAGTCCAATAACCGATCGCTGGGCTGCCACGTTAAAACGGTCTATGGCGGTTTCTACATCACCTTCCTGCTGTGTGTGTGGAGTTGACTCCCATTTGCACCGTACTATTTAATTGAATTGAGGGAGATACAGTAGCTCGCTTTTTGTTACTAAAAGCATTTGTTTAACTATATATATATATATATATATATATATATTTTTTTTTTTAAATTAAAGGAGATACAGTAGCTCGTTTTTTTATTTATGACTAAAATTGCAAACGCCTATGCAAACGCTCTTGCCGTCTTTTTGCCTACAGCGAAAACTTAATTTTGCTCCATCTCCCATTTTCAACGACATCTTGCCACCAATGAACCAGCGTCTTGATCCTTTGCTTGTTTCCTGCCGACAAAAAATTTTCTCATATATCTTAATTACCAGACACTCTTCACTTGATTTTCGCCTAAAAAGCTATGCTCTGGTTATGTGCAGTTATGATATTGTTGTTGTTGCTGCTGCTGCTGCACGCGTCCATGTAAGCCGATTGAAGGGGCCTCTATTTTGGTACGATTTAGCAATGACTAGAGACTTGAGATTGGTTGGCGGGGAAGATCTGTTGTTTTCGTTGCAGTAATAGTCGTTATTGGACCCGTGACTGTTTTTGCAATACGCACTCTGGCACGCAAATGCACCACTCATACATACACACACACACACGTGCGCACAAATATGTATGAAGAAATACGTACAAACACATGGGGATAGATGAGTTCACCTGCATTCTGTTCCCTGGAGAACGACTGTGACCCAGAGTCTTGTGGGCCAGCCATACGGGTACACCTGCCTACACGTACAAGAACAGGCACAGGTGTTGCCTGCACATCGAAGGCCTACATGCACACGCAAAACTGCATGCGATCTCTGAATATCTCGCTCCGTGCCCCCCTCTTCATTTCCCTATCTCTCCGCTCGGTGTGTTTTTGGTCTGTCTCCGCCTGTCTCGAACTGCTCCACTCAGCCGGTCTATTTCTGTCACTTGTACGACGAGGGCTGGCAATGACGATGTATGTCGAGTTGCTTGCAACGAGATGGCTGCTTTACTGCTCGCATTTCGTACTGCTCTCGTGGTCAATTAGCTAGTTAGACGCTTGCGTTCATTCCTGCTGTCTGTGCATACTCACACATATATATATATATATATATATATAGAGAGAGAGAGAGAGAGCAAGCGCATGTATAAGTTGAGTAAACATGCGAACGTGTTTTTGATCGCCGTGTTGTGTTATTGCCGTCATCGAGGCGTTCTGCTGAAATACGTACGTCAATTACGACTGACTGGGCACCACCCGCGGAAGTACTCGGAAATTTCTCCATCCTCACTTTGGCTTGGATTTGTCCCATTGCTACTACTTCTACTACTGTTACTACTACAACGAAGATTAGGTTCACTACGTTCACTATCATTATGAGTTCCACTACCATTGGCAAGTCTAATACGGGAACAACAACAACAACTCATCGGTACTCACTTCTCGTATCTCTAGGGGCAGCAGGTGGATTGCAGGAATCTACAAGTCGCACTAATTGGTTGGCTTACATAATCACGATAGCGCTGGCGTATATACATAAATAAAAAATATTATATGTATATATATATATATATATATATATATATATATATACTGGGTTTTCCAAGAATGTGCGTGCTTACAGCCTGAACTTGCACAAATGTACGAACTTTTTATTCATTCATTTAAATGCTCTTACCGATTGTCAATGAAACCCTGCTAACCAATCTAGTTTCTAATCCCTGTTTTAAGCAACTCGGAGAATTTTTGCGGAGGCGAAAAGATCTGTTTGTATAACACGTATGCGTTGATATGAATCAGTGATGGTCTAACAGCGTGAAAGAGACTACAGTGATTGCTCAATAATTTTTCAATTCAGCTCCATTTTTTGTAGGTTAGTCTGCCCTTGGTTAGCGGTAAACGGGAGGTGGCGCGTTGTCTCAGCGGAAGAGGCTCGTCTTCTCTCTTTGGGAGATGCGGGCACATTTAAGTTACATTTTTGTTACATTTTTTGTAGTTACCAACAGTGAACATTTGTACTCGGCTAGTTCTATTCTAGCAATTAGGTGCGACCGGCACCATCATTATCCCACTAGTATTGCAGCACATTCTTTTCATGTTCTAATAAAAACAATAACGCCAGCCAATCGCCGTGGAGTGCAACAAATAAAGTCCAATGATTCCTTTGAATCAGAGGCTACATCAGACTGCCACTTATGGCATCTGTATGTTCATCGTGAATTGAAATCGTGACGTTGGCTATATGCGTGGGTTACACTTAGAACTAAGTCGGAGAAGACCATTTTGTTGCTCAAAATCGGCATTACGCTGCATCATCTCAGAAGCCGCCTTGACCAACTTTAGCTGCTTGTAAGTGTGTATATATATATATGTCTAATTCCGATGTTTTCACATCGGACATTGTATCACATTGTTAGCCACAGCGGCGATATTTTCAGCCAAACAAGCGCTCCGTGGACTTCCACGGCCTGTCACATCGCGAATTAACGTGCCCACACATTATTCTTATTATTATTTACATGTTAACCAATGTTACAGTTGTGAGGTCTGAACGTATTATTGCAAAGTTTTTTAAGTACTTACTTCATTCCATGGCGCCTAAAATTGATGCCGCGTTGAGGCACCCAGATTTGTCGCGAGGTCAGCCTGGAATTCCTTTCCTGCGGCGCCTGGTTAGCGCCCAGACGGCGCTTTCTTCTTGCTGCGCCATTCGCTTGGAGTATAATGGGTCACATACTTCTTGAGAGGAAGTCATGCCTTCAAGATGCCCGCAAACCTCCAACAGCTTGCTTTGGGTTTGTTGCAATGTGCGAAGGTGTCTCTGAATAGTTTCCTCGATACGTTTGCGCGCTATCAGTTCCAGTTGCCAATCAGCCTCGGCGGTCTCGGGCCGAGAGGCCCCTTCAGCCTTGCTCTACCTGGATGTCTATCGTCGACGTTCACCTGCCAGGAAAATGTTCGAGCCCTCCTCGGACAAGACTTCACAGTAGCTCACTCTAAGGCAAGGCCGTCCAGGAGTGGCAGCTCGCCTGCGGCGACTCAGTACCAGAAAGGGAGATAGAAGCAAGGCGTGGGGCAAGATTTCCCTGGCGCAAGCCAAGGCTCTCCCTCGAAGGCTCCCTAGCCAAGCAAGTCTGATCGTCTCGGTCCGTTTCGCGCACACATCTAGGCCGGAGGGCGTTCATTGGCTGAACGTTCGTCCGGATGTCAATCTTGGTACCCTACTGTCAAACTCGGAGTTTAGAACCGCACGCTGCCTCTGCCTGGGCCTTGATGTTTTTGCTGCTCATCGATGATCTTGTGGCACGAGCATGGCTGATGCGAAGGATCATCATATGCTGAGCTGCAAGGAGGCGGCCCCCATGAAGCAGGCACACTGCCACAGTGCCGTATGTGATGCGCTTGTTAGAACCTTCAGACAGGCGGGCATTGTCGTGCGCGTGTCTAGCCGACATGTCTATGCGAAGAAGAAAACATAAGACTAGACGGTATGACCCTGACCCCCTGGACTATGGGGAATTTGCTGATTTGGGACGTATCGGTTCGGAACAAGAACAACATGAACATCAACAATAACGATAAGCAGTTTGATCGCAAACAGCGATCATTTCGTTAGATTGGTTAGCTGGGTATTTATTAGAGGCAGCAGCAGTTGGTACAACCGCTACCGTCGCGTTGGCGGGCTTTGTTACAAATAAGTGTATTATCGTCCCCTTCGTTCCGTCCGAATCAAGAGACAATTGATAACAACAAGAACAACAACAACAATAGCAACAACAGCAAAAACAGTCGAGGATTTGAGAAGCGCGTTGTTAAAGTACAGCGTGGAAGCGGCCAGCTTTTTCGACTACTACTTATTGGTAGTAGCTATTACCAGGCTTCCTAACGAGCACCACAGAAAGTGTACAGAGTTTAGGCGGAAAAACAGAGAGCGGGAAAGATCAACAGGGGTGAAGCACCGTCAGTCCGGGCGGCGGGGAGAGGAGAAGGACACAGATGGAAACCATTGCCGCCCAAACGGCAATCGCACCAGTTGACAAGCAGAAGAGCCAATTATCCTTTTGGGACGAAAAGTTCGTAAGAGTGGCAATTATAACATCAGCACCAACCAGTATGGCTTGGACGACATCAGCAACTGCAGGAGAGGGGGCAGGGGAAGACGACTTTGTGCGAGTAGTCCGCATCACAATTCTTTGTGATGACAAGAGGTTTGTGGCATCTTGAGTCCGTTTGGCCCCGTTCGGGTCAGTAAGGCAAGCCATCGCTCATCGAGCCGTGAAATGGGATTGTTTTGTCTTTTCTCGATTTTACTTTAATTCGTGAACAAACGCATTGCTTGCTGTATGTCCGAGCGTGATAATGACCGAGTGCAAGTACAACTACACAATCCGTGGTCAAAACAAGCAACAAAATATACGACAACAACTTTGGCAGTAAAACCGGCAGGAAAAAATGATGAGCAGCATACGTATGACGGACGGAACAAGCATTTGCTATCTGTTGATATTCTTAACTGGTACATGTAAAGTAATCAGTTAAGGAGAAAAAGCTATAGGAACTGAGAGGCTAGAAACTTGACAACCGTTCGAACTGTACGATGTCGATGATACACGGTCGAGGGTGGGAGCCAACAAGGGAAACTAAGGCAAAAGAGGTATACGTATATATCTGCATATGGTAAGAAGGGCTACTTAAATAAATGTTTGGCATCTTGTTGCGAATGTGCCCCGATTAACCTAAAACACACCACTACCGTATCTTATGGTATACTTGTAGTAAGAAAATCAAACGTAATAACATAATATAACGCTCGGCTGTAAAATGGCAGGTAAAACCATCTACTGCGTTTTGAGAGAGCTCCTTATCCCTGGCTTCGTGGGTGTGCACATATTAGAAAAAAGCGTGTCCGACAGAAATGGACCAGTTTGCCAGTTAGCAAAATGGTCGGTTCCAGCGATTCGTCAGAACCCTGCCAAGACATGCTGCAGCATATTCCGCTCAGAAGGCTCCAGGTGGTAGCTTTACCTCACAAGCAATGTTTCTATCCGCGAACTCGTGGAACTGATTGAACGACTTTCGACGCACAGAGTGGTTGGTCCAGATGAGGTTCGTAATGAGCATCTCCAGCAATAGCTAGGGATAACACCTTGCTTTAGCGCCCTTTCAACGAGCATTTAAGGGCAGGGTGTATCTTGACAAGTGACTACTTGCTAATGGTCATACCCAAGGTTGAGAAAATGTTGGCATGATAAGATAAGTTTCTCTACGTTGTTTTCGCGGATTCCAAGACTGACTTCGATTTAGAGTCAAGAGCGTTGGCCTTTGGTTCGAACTCTAGAGGTAGAACGCCTTGCCTTATTTAAAGTGTCCAGCGAGATCCTGAGTGCCATCATAGATATCTTAGAACAGAACGTGGTAATAGTAAACGACAGAGTAGCCCAACTTTGCGGTTTTGAACAAACCACTTCTTCTTGCTCAAGGAAATAATTTGACCCCGCTACTGTTGTATATCCATCCACCTTGGTGATTTGCCAGCCGGTATTAAGAATTGTCACGTAATTGCCAACGTTCTATTATATCTCTTTTCCTCTATAACAGTAGTTGATTTCACTTTTAGCAAACATTGGGTCGGTACGTGGCTTCCGCAGATCGGCGAGTCAGCGCGCACAAAGCTCAGACAATGAAATTCAGTACTGAAAAAATGATGATCGCACCTCGTATAGCATTGGAGTATTGTAATAACAGCTGACGCGGATTAGCTTAGCCACACTCAGTAAAGTAAAGGAATATATATATATATATATATACACATTATCTTTACGTTACTAAGTGTGAAGTATCGATATATATATATATAAATATATATATTTTTTTTGCAAAAATATACATGCGGTGGTAGGAGGATTTTTAGATCGGCCCATGCAGCGGCCGGCCACCACAATTAGATCAATCGTAGTAATACCAGTCTAAGTAGCAGTAATACGCGTACTAACAGTCTAGCTAGTGGCATGCGTGCTCTCTCCTGTAGTCACTCTCTGAAGCAATCCACAGGGTTCTGCTATAGCCTGAAGGTTCAATTTAGACATTTCCCGGCGGACGTTGATTCGCTGAAAATTCAACATTTTTGGAACAAAGTTGAAATGTCTTCTACTCACGAAATATCGGTGGAGACTGTTGCAGCGGATTTACGAGTTATCTCCAATTCCTCAGCTGTATCCTGGCAGTAAATGATCAGCGATTGTTTCGTACGATATCACGTTTCAACGTTTTCTTCGGTTATTGACGTCGAAGGCCTTCTTGAGCAGAGTCTTCTTCGGTCTCTTCACATCCATCGTGAAATCAACGGTAGCACGTAAAGCCAATGCTTTGGGACACTGCTTGATTACCGTAAACAGTTTGTTACGTTTCCACCACTTTAGATTCGCTACCCCTCAATTTACGGCTTCCTAAAAATCGCCGAGCCTTCATTTGTTTTTACTTTTTTGTACAACCAACATTTTGCCGACCCTATATATAAACTTAAACTCTTGAATAGATTAAAGTAAATTATTTAAAGTAATTACGCGCAAAGAAAATAAAATAATACCACGCGAGCAACGCCGTCTAGTGAAAGTAAAGGACGGTTTAGGCAATGGGAATATTGGAACTTTCAAGATCATGACTCGAAATCCCCCGCCTCCCGAAAGCAGCGAAACGCTCTTTAAATTTACCGAGGGTTCGAAGCTACAAATACTCACGAGCTTCCATACAATAGTCCAGACGTACCGAATATCAAGGTACAATGAAACGATTCTCGTTTATCTGACTTGGAAACGGCAAGGAAAATCGCTAGTTTAAATAGCGTTTCTCCTTTGAACACTGGTCACGCTTGACTAATTTATTCCGCTTGTGTCTACCGATGTCTATCGTCTTGTTTTCTTCTTAACTCGATTGATACGTCGCTGTGCTCGTCACTATATGGTTTTAAGAGGCTTAGACGGAAATTTACATTTAACGCTAGTCGAATCGAACCTCGTCAGCGTCACCGTAACCATGAGAAGACTGAACGAAGTGGCAGCGACAGCAGTAACGTGTATAAGGGTAATTAATAGTAGCCCAGCGACGATGACCGATTGATCGGCCTGTCATCTGGGTTCATTAACGTTTCCTGCTGCCGTTTCCGATGTCTCTCGTCTATCTGGCTCTTGTCACGTTGGTGGCACGTTCGTTCGCTACAGTTTTTATCGTGCCTGCGCCAATGACGCGTCGACAGGTCACTCCGATCTCTGCTGAGATACAGCTGGCGGCATGCTCTTAGCCCGGTATCGAGACTCAACTACACATAAATATTTTGCTCGATACGCCAGCGAGTAAACTGTAATAGCTGCCGTTTCAATATGGCCGTCAAAACGACGTAGTCATACGTGTATACGCACTTCTTGAGTAGTGCTTGATCTTGACTCGATCCTAAAGCGGTCAGAAAGGTACAATGTTCGTGCCAAATAAGCGTGGGCACTCTCTTAGCTTAAGCTAAGCGCGTGGTCATAGGTTACAGGGACAACCCCCGTTTTGCGGCGACCTTACTGATTGTCCCAAGGACAGAGGCAGCTCTTCTCTCTGCAGGTCTAGAAAAAGCTTTGTCGGAAAAGCGTCTCAACCTTACGATCTTAGGTGGCAGCTTTCAAGCAGACGGCTAGTTTCGTCAAGAAGATTGCGGTTAGAGAACCAGAGCCGCCCATACATTGTCGAACACCCTTCTACACGGCTACATAAGATATACCGTCTGCTTTTTGCGCTTTTAGTTAAAAAGATAATTGCTACTACTACTACTACTACTACTAATGAAGGTCTTGGAAGACCAAGCGGCGGAGTTGCTGTATTATATGTTCAGTAAGCTTAGTGGAATACAAGTACTATACACAGAAGACAACTGCGTTCTATTATACTTGCAGGAAGTTTCATAAATATAATGGCGATGTGTTCTAGTCCTTCGAGGGCTATTCCGGATCTTAACTATCCCCTCGACAAACCGGACAACATTAGAACAGGCGCACTTATCAGCAGCAGCAGTATGGTTTCCATAGACAAGGAACCGACCTATGTAGGTCCACAAGAAAAGCCTACGATAGATATATTTACCACAAACGCCCACACTGAAGCTCTCGCCAATGGTTCTCCATGACCCTAACCCTCTGAATGTCGAAGTGTATGGAACACAAATTCGAAATGTTATACGGCACAGCATGCGTCCCTAGCTGAGTAAACCTAAAAAAACAGTTGGTATACCCAAGAATGCCGATCTCTGAAACATTATGTGACTCTGGCGTGTAATCTGGCAAAAAGTCGCCAGGTCGTCGCTGCCTCTATACGAATTTCAGTCGGCTTTATAAGAAGGCGGTGCGGGGAGTTAAGCTGGAGCAAGCACGAGATAAAAGCACAGAACAAGTTTCTCGGAGATTCCCAGCTTTGTCTGCATAAATGGCTGCGTTCCGACATGCACCCAACAGCTTGTTCAGTATCACCTGAAACGCTGGATAGTTATTTTCGACAGACATTTGCCAGCTCATCAACAATTCGCAGTTGCGCCCCGACTTATGTTTCCGTTTAGGGCCAAAGGACAACCGAAGCTCGTCAGGAGCTGGTTCGGTCTATCGGTATCTCGGAGATCTCTGATGTGATAATGAAAGCGCCGTCAGGAAAAGCTGCGGGTCCCAATCACGTTCAGAATGAAGATCTGCAACAAGCGATTGTTCTGGTTCCTTGCTCTCTTCAACGCGGATCACGCAGACATTGTGCTTGCCTAAGCGTGATACCGAAGGGAGAAGAGGATACCTTGACACTTTCGTCATATCGTGGTATAGCAAATAAAAGCGTTATTTACAAAGTACTATCTGCATTGGTAGCCTTCAGGTTCCAGAGGATCCTTCAAGCCTTTGCGTTCACCGTCCGGTACGGTCACCCTGAGATGGGTATCAGCACCTCTAAAGCCTCGACCCTATGGGACTAGTGGTGGTAGTGGCTTAAGGTACTCTGTGGGCCATGCCAGATATACACAGAGCAATCAGCTCAAGCACGCGTATATACCGGCTTAAGTGCCGGCGATTAATTTTTCCGTGCCGCCGTTTTGAATGCAGACGAGAAAATACCCGTTTAGCTACGTTTACAACAAGGTATACTGCACTGCCTCTCTCTCTCGAGTGACCTGCCGAGAGAAGCTGACATCAGTATAAGTGGCAATGTTAGATGTACACCCAATGTGGGTAAAATGAAAGTGATGATATAAAATAAAGTCTACGGCGGAACTCAAATATATTGGGCTTTTTGGTCGATAGACGTAGCTCTGACATTTGATGGCTTTATACACTGGACGGAGTCCTCCATTTTAGTCGAAATGTGGTTTTTGCTAATGGAATTAATTTGCAACGATAAACTGCTGCTGTCGAAGCGATATTTATTGATTTTTGCCGCCTCGGCAAGGTTAGTACATTTGACCACCGGCGACATCCGTCTGCTTTCAAGGTTCTGTCACAGTATTAAAGACCGCTAGACTTTCTGGATGACACGGATTTGCCAGGTTTTATTGATCGCGTATCAATAATGGGGGCCTTTTGCAGGGTAATGCCTACAAGAAGTCGGTCGCATTTAGGTGCTGTTTCCTCCCTTAAAGCCGCAAACAGCATAAGACTGCCAAGAACGGGAGTAGTGATATATAGTGGCCACGGCACCAGCTCTAAGCGCTGCGTGGCTACAGAATCTAGAGATATATATGCTAGCCATTAGACATATACGACTGATGTGTGGGATCGATGAAAGAGAGAGCTTGATTATTTTACAAGAAACTTAATCTACTATCCCTAGTGACACTTAAGTCGGTAGCAAAATTAACTTGTGAGAGTCGACCGACAGTTAACGCAGTTAGAGGCAGTTGTTAGAGGTTTAGTATGCAAACATGTTGTTAAAGTTGGAAGACCCTGAAGTTTAGTTAAGCGGAAACTCGAAAGTCATCCGGGTGTTTGTATTTATTATCATCATCTTATTTGTTTCACTCATATTGAGTATGCATATAACATAGATAATTATACAGATTATACAATTATACAGTCAGCTGCTCGCGGCATGTTATTCGAGAGAGGCAGTAATGAGTGTTTGTATTTATCTGTGTGTATGTGTGTATATGGTTATGATTGCGTACGACAACAATGTTGTTTGGCTATGAGTGCTTTTGCAGCGACAGCTGCTGCAGCTTTACAACGGTCGTTGCCGAAGTCCCTGCTCTATGATGCGTGATTTCCACGGGCCTATGAGCCTGCGTGCGTGTATGCCCGCACACAGAAAAACATAGATGTGTTTGTGTGTGCAGGTAGGACACATCGGTGGTCATAGGACAAACGCCGTGCCTTGGGGCTTGACAGTTGTTCAGGTGCAATCGGAGGACGTGGATCCTGCGTGGATTGCGTCGTCGGGCGTCTTATGGCGTTACTCCGCTTGACCCGCGGGCTCTCGCGATCTCTCGCCTCTCATGACGCTGCTGCTGCTCGTCTATGGGACTTGAGGACGCCTTGGCTAACGGATGTCGAGCTAGCATAATGAATTTCGTCACGGGCCGGTAATTCTTTGTATGTGTATCTTTGGCCTGGCCGGTCACGGAACGGCCACCAGCCAATAGCCGTGGTCGATAAGGACCACTGCACTAGTGTTTCTGCTGCTGCTGCTGCCTATAGAGCGATGCCGATTTTAGATCGCCACACAACCACCCATGATTTGATCAGCTTCTAACGAGCGTGATCTGTTGCGTTAGTTTCATCCTTCCGAGATTGTCAACGAGAACAACAACAACAATGACAACAACAAGAGCAACAACAACAACAACAACAAAGGCAACAACAATAGCAACAACCAAAAATGCAGACCGGTCAATGTATCGGTTGTCTCTTGGAGTTGACCAGACTGCCTGCTTCGGGCCTCTGCAGTCCCGCTGCCCTTCCCCCGGGTAACCAACACCAGTTGCTCTACAACAGGTGTAGGCGACCACAGTCTTCACTCTAACGAAGGGAACACTCACAACTGCAATCGACGTAATCGGCCAAAGTCGTTTCTTGAAAGAAGGGTCTCGCTTTTGCTCCCCGTTTGTGTACGAAAGAACAACTAGCGATGGCTTAAGCAGCTTTCACCTTGTCATGGCGGTCTACATTCAGGATTTTAATTGGCTTGGTACAGTTTCGTGTTCTGTTCCACCTCCCGTGCTAGCCGGGAGTCGTCGACCATTACGTCGCCACTAGCTCAAATCACTGCTAGCAGCTGGCTTATCCCTGGGGGTATCGTGCACTTATCCTGAAAACCTGTCGGGCTTTTGTTGTTTCGCCGCAGAGCAGGATTTCACGGGGAAACAGTCTAGCGCGACTTCTTTTTATAATACTTATTATTGACACTACAGCTGCCACTAGAGCACCTTTAGACGCGGGTGCATTTTCTACGATCTATACTGTTATACAAATGCATGTCTAATAAATGCCTTATGTAACGGCAACGTCCACACGTTATAAGAGAATGCAAGGATTACTGAGGTGTTTGACAGCACGTTGCGTATATATATATATATATATATATATATATGTGTGTGTGTGCATACTTATATATATATATATATATATATATATATGTGTGTGTGTGCATACTTAGCCAATTCAGGGTGGTCAGCGCCCCTGAACAACGCTTGAGTTTAAACATCGTATAGATTCGTGTGCACCGAGAGCAAAAACAACAACGACGATGATGACAACGACAACAACTCGAAGTTCTGCATAAATTACTCTGAAATGTTCAAAAATTTCACATGTTACATTGAAGCAATTTATGCCGTAGACTCGTTCGGCAGCAGGTGTGCGGTACCAATGCCGTGATTGTCACGATAATAACTTATTCTAGCGAGTCTAGTTTGATCTCGGGCATCTGTTGTTGGACTCGTTTTGAAGTGGAAGCGAAAAGATAGCTCTTCCGACTGGGATGCTCAGAGTGGCGTCTGTTTGCTTTGACATTGCAACTTCTAACGCGCTTAGCTCATTAACGAAAACAGTCACGATCATGAAATAGCAGACTTGTCGATCGGGCCGCGTCTTCGGGAGGAGCGCAACAACAACAGCAGCAGCAGCAGCAACAACAACGACAAGCCTTTATTAACAATCTTCTCACGTGCTCGCTAAGAGTCTTTCGCAGCGGAATGGTCTTGCGCAAAGATAGATATGCACATTTCTCTGAGAACCCATGGTATGGACTCGTTTAGCACGTTTAAATACACAAGTGAACACTAGTAGCTTGAACGCTATAATCGGTGTTTTCTTTTGGACCGTCTTCAAATTTTCTCATCGTTATGGGCCCGCCTGTGGACAAGGGGAACATTCACGTGTTTAGCCATTTGTGTAAAAATAAAGATAGGTTTTCTTCACCTAAAGGCAATGTTTATGACCTGACTTAATACCTGCATGAAGACTTAGCTTTCCCATATATATATATATATATATATATATATATATATATATATATATATATATATATATATATATATAAATATATATATATATATATATATATATATATATATAAATATAAAAATATACATTTTTTTGGGTATACGAAGATTTGAAGAACTTGCTGAATTCGTGGAAAGACGCGCTTCACAATATTTATCGTTTTGTTTAGGTATTGTCTTGCATTATGTCGCCAGCAAAAATCACACTTTGGGATAGCATTTGCCCTATATTCTTAGCTATGTGTGTGCGTGACGATGTGCAGCAATTTAATAGTGCAGCAGGGAGAGTCGTACATAGTCAAATCCAGAATTACAATGAATGACCTTGCGAATGATTCGAGATATTCGTAGCTCTATCGTGCAACTGCTTTGAGGGGTTTCCTTTGCGCAGCGTCTGACGTCAAGCACCCGCACATCTGCGCACAATGCAGTCGTTATCGCCAAGGGGCCGAGTCCTCATCATGCGCGGGCATCGCCAGCTACGACACAAACGGGATTTTAGCCAGGCGTGAACGTGCGACAGCGGAGCGGTGCCAAGCCGTCGCCAAAGTCTACAGTATGGCCTCGAAATAGGCCAAAACGTTGTTTTCGGCCAGCGCGCCTCGAAGGGAGGTTTCCTACACAAGCTTTTAGGGACTTTGCAGGCAGCACCAACTCTTCACCGCCAGGATCTTTTGGTTGGCCCGTCGAGACGCCGCCCTTACCATTCTCATTATGACTCTGCTGATGACGTCGACAATGAGCCGACTCTGAGTTCGATTTGAGCCTGGCTACAACAGCAGGCCGACTCCGCAAGTAGGCAATGAACTCGTAGCTCATGATCACTTTTGGCGATACGTTACAACGGGTCGCGTGTGTTAGACCTATGACGCGCGCGTGCATACAATGAGAGTATGGCAAGGTTTGCGTTTGCTGGCGGCGGCGGCAGCAGCAGCAACAAAAACAACACCAACAACAACAACAACAACAACAGACACAGTAGGGCGATCACATTTACAGTGATATTAACAACACATCCCTTACCAGCGAAAGTAGCATAGTAACAACCACACCAACAACAACAGCGTTCGGTAGCAACAACAACAATCAGCAACGACAGCAAGAAAAATAGCAACACTAATAGAACACGACAACAACAATTACCGCAGACGACGGCAACAACAACATCAACGTAAGCAGCAGCAAAACAACAGCATCAATGGCAAAACAAACATCAACAACAACAACAACATAAAACAACATCCGCCACAGCAGAAGTCGCGTAACTATTGCCAGCAATTGAACCGCGTGCATACGTTGCTTAACGCGCTCAATATTCGCTCGTACGTACGCCTTGCTATTTAGGCTAACGTCAATTAAGTAGGCAGGTCGGTAAATATGTTGCGTTGTTGGTTGCTCCAGTTACGTGTTCTTTCTCTCTACCTCTCTCTGACACACACCCTCAAGGGCCAATCTCCATTTTTCTAGGTCTCTCTCTCTCTCTCTCTCTCTCTCTATATATATATATATATATATATATATATATATCGTTACCTTTTTCGCTCGCATTCTCTCCAGCACTTTTGGTCCTTCTTGAATCGACTCGTTATGCTTGATCTGTGTGTATTTGTGCCGCTGGTAGTGCTGGTGGTTGGTAGGGCCTTTACTTTAGGGCCTTGGGGGATGGGCTGAGCCAGTTAGACGGGCCCCTGTGCTTAGGCAGGGGGGGGGAGAAGGCCTAGATTTCGTTCCCTTGCCCGTGTCTGGATCAGGATGGCGGACGACAGCAGTGGGCCAGAATCTCGCTCGATCTCGGCCCGCCACCGAAATGGATCATTCAATCTTAGTCGAAATGGACTTGAAGGTGACCTTCACGAAGATAGGGATGCTGATGATGGTGATGATCATCATCACCATCACAATGACAATGGCACAGACGACAAGACAACGGCTAGAACGATGTATGCATTAATCGAATAGCAGCCGTTTAGGGGGGGGGGGGGGGCTGACGGGACCGTCGAGGATAGATGGGAGAAGAACTTGGCTAAATCTCTAGGCCAACAGACGGATCGATTTTTAAGCCGCCCTGGTCCTGGTATGGCCTCGCTCTCTCTGTCTGTCTCTCTCTCTCTCTCTCGACAACGTCGTCAGCGAAAGCGTTAGCGATGCCAGCGACATCGGCCAGTTAACATCATCAACCGAACTACGTGTGCGTCGTCATTACCTTGATCGCATTCGTGTCGATCGTGTCGTCGTGTGCTTTTGGCAAGATCGTGCGGTCTGTCCGTGAGGCCGCTTCGTACGCTGGCGTCTAGCCGAACATCCTGAACGCATATTGAACGCTCTCGCCGGGTTGACCTGAAAAACAACACGCGCGTCCTGCAGTTTCTGTCCGTCTTCAGTTCCCTTTATACATACAAACATGTTTTCTCTTAGTTTTAATCACATATATATATATATATATATATATATATATATATATATATATATATATATATATATATATATATATAAGGTCCATTATAACCGTATGCACTTATTTTAAAATTTGGTAGAGCTAGGCAAGAACTTATTTTGTTTTTCAATTTAAAAAAAAGGCGGAAACGTCTCGTTTAGGAGTGTGGATGAAATTTAGAAAAGTAGTTACTCTGCCTTTTTACGCCTACAGTTGTGCATAATCTAAATAACATCCGACGCAAGCCAGCGAAAGGCGAATACCCATATTATGGAAATTCATAAAAAGTAAATACGTTGTTTTGTCTTACGTTGAAGCTTTTACGTGCAGAACCATAAAATGTTGCCCATACGACCAAAAATGTACGCCTAATAACTATTCTCGGGCAATAGCATCGAAGTCTTCATCGTAAGTTAAAATCATACCGTGGTGATGCTAGTGGGTTGTAACGGCGGCGGAGATCTCAAAAAGGCGATCTTTGTGGGGAGATCAACTTCCTTCATGGCGGGTAGGCAGACTTGTTTAATCCGGTAGGGGGCAATGTTTTGCTGCCAGAAGGCGCACAACATTGCCCCCGGACACGGATGACTGGCTGCTGCGCTGTTTGTTGTCTTTCAACGACTCCCTGGGGTATTCGTTAAGGCGTGTCAACGTCACCCCATCTACACTCAGATACCCCCAGCACACAGCCACATAGGGTTTCTTTTCTCTCATCGTTGCCTGAGATCTTCTTTGACGCCACAGCCTAACAACCAGTATTTCTAGCTCACGTTGAAACGCGTATACTTAAAGTAATCGATAGTACGATAAAAACAAATTGGGACGTTACTATGCGAAAGATCAAATCCTGCTCGAGTAGAATTCAGGTCCAATGTTGAACCGCGTTCTGCTGTTACATTCATCTGCTTGACAAAGCCCATATAAGTCTATGCGCACGCTATGACTTGGCTTGAAATGGAGGGACGAAGCGGTACCATATAGTACTCCAGCCAAAAGTAACCTATAGCACCCCAGTTTCCGCTGACAAACCTTAAGGAAATGGCCTCAACGGTTATGCTGAGAGTTACATATAGGGAGCAGACGCTGATAGAATTTAGCACGATGCAAAACCTTTATTTACGTATTTGTCGCATACATATATATATATATATATATATATATATATATATATATATATATATATAATTTACCTCCTATTGTGGAACAATATAGTAAAAACTTGCTCTGCCTAGCGCTAGCCTGGGCGCGATCTATTGCTGTCAAGAATGTCCGCGTGCAGCTCCGTGTGGACTGCAAGATTTACAAGCACATTTATATTGTGCTGCCAAATAAAGCCGGACTTGCGCGTGCTGTTAATGCTTCAAGGTCAACTAAAACAAATGCCACATTCGGACTCGATATGATCAAATCAGACTGATCCACTGCCCGCATAGGAATCATCTTGTATCATACTTAGTCGATTCAAATCGCGATAATGAAAGCTTCGCGCCGACCTCGTGAGTCAACCTGACATGTCCATGTGTGGTCCAAGTGGTGACAATGTTGGCGACAAACATAAGTCGTGTGTCAACGCTCATTATCATAAGGTTACATTAGTATTACATATATTTTTTTATTATTCATACAGTCGTCATCGAGTACACAATTATCCTGAACACAATACCAATATAGGGAAGTGCTCGGTAACGAAAGCCAAACGTGTTCGCTCTTTGACACAATGATGTTCTGAATAACAGACGTGTTAGCTGGCGTATGACGAGATCGACTCGACTATAACTAGAGAAACGCATAGTGCACATCAACGGCAAATATAATAATGCAACGACGTAAATGTAAGGCGACTTCACTGTATTGGTCGTTCTGGTGTTGTAGCACTTTGCTGTTAATTACAAGTTAATTACAAGCAGCCAGTTATGAGTGCCAGTTATCGTCGGATAGGTTTCACATATTGTCGCTAGGTTTCACATCACGTTTAGGTTTCGCATCACGTTTAAGTTTCGCATTTGAAGCAACCCCCAAAAAAGATGCTAAGAATTGACTAACAATCGATCCGAATTGCATATTGGTATGGCAAAATTATAAGACAAAGTTAAATACACAGGACTCCAGTTTATTTCAATGGATCCGTGAAAGGATATCTAAACTCACTTTCTGTTACCTCTGTGAAGTGAAGAGACTGTGCAGAACGGGTCCAGACGAGGATTAACGTCTAAAGTCATTGCCCATACATTTCATCCGGCAATACTCAATGATTTATGACCGTAACCATCACGCTAATATCTGGCTATTGTATCTGCACAACGGCAAGAAGCCGCTTCGTGTACCTGCTGGCGGTTTGCGGGCCGGCAGTGGAAACAATCAGGTGACCGAGGTCTCGGCAGAGGTCGCGCAGTTAGATGTGTACCTCGCCAGGGAGCTTTGGCATGGAATGGCATGCACTAGCCGGCACTTGTACACAAGGTACATTGTGCACGGCTATCATCACTTGGTATGTTCGACCCAAGGATTTCACCAAGTTAGCGATCAATGTCGTTGCCGGTTCTGCTCGCAGATATGCGCTAAATACCACGTAGCGAGCTGCCAGACCCATCGGCGGTCTTTGCACTTTTTCGCCCGGTGGGACGGTCGCTAAGGTGTTCAAATTGTATATAATTAACTGTATTGTAATTATGTAACATCTTGAAATGCAATGTTATTGCGAAATAAACAAATATATAATTATTGTGTCTGCACACCCCCAAATTGTGTTTAATCAAAATACACACTAACAAATATATATATATATATATATATATATATATATATATATATATATATATATATATATCTATTCATAGGAGTATGTACAATGAAGGAATTAAGTAAAAAAGGCGGCTGACAATATATACGCGGGCGCATCCATCTGGGCGGAACATAAATCATTTTTGACTTAAAATCGGTAATACTGAACGTATACACTCTGCAACGTATAGAAAATATTGTGATGATTTGTTAATAATTTACAATACGTTTGCACACTCGGCAGTGCTCGCCCTAATAAAAATGGTGGTAAAAGAGTGTCACGTGAGGTTAATAATCAGCTGTCCGTGTCTTTGCTTGATGGTAGCCCCCGCTCTTATGGACCCGGTGCGAACGGTGTATCCTGTTTGACTCTACAACAAGCAAGATTCGCAAATAGACGCGCTTGTTGGCGTTAAGCCTTTGCCTATTGAACCACAGTCGTTGTTGTTAATGCGTCGCCCTTGCACGATCAGGTGTTATATTGTAGTTCTGGCTGTCTGAGGATGTCTTCACTTCTATCTAGCACGCATGAAGTATGAAGCACCTGCCATCAGGAACTGCAGCGTGGTTTGCTGGCTGCTGCAGCCATTTGTGGCCACCGATTGTAGTTTTGTTTACCTTAGATGACGGTACTGTTTTTGTTGCTGCTGCTGTTGTTGTTATTAGGTTGTGTGCTCCACGAGTCCCTCGCCCATTTCCCCTGTTTGTTGCTTTAAGACCTCAGGAGCATAACTCCCATTACCATTCCAACCGCCACTACCAGCGACAACAATAACAAGTCATGCACACTTACGTCTTACTAGAGGATCTGAATATTATACACTTCTTATAGTCTGTACATCGTCGTAACTCCACAGCAAGCTGTACGGAGCCGTAGCAAGAAGCCACTACTTGCCTATTTATGTCGGCCGATAGTCAATTGGAGTCTATACTACTCACTTTCTGTTACCTCTGTGAAGTGAAGAGACTGTGCAGAACGGGTCCAGACGAGGATTAACGTCTAAAGTCATTGCCCATACATTTCATCCGGCAATACTCAATGATTTATGACCGTAACCATCACGCTAATATCTGGCTATTGTATCTGCACAACGGCAAGAAGCCGCTTCGTGTACCTGCTGGCGGTTTGCGGGCCGGCAGTGGAAACAATCAGGTGACCGAGGTCTCGGCAGAGGTCGCGCAGTTAGATGTGTACCTCGCCAGGGAGCTTTGGCATGGAATGGCATGCACTAGCCGGCACTTGTACACAAGGTACATTGTGCACGGCTATCATCACTTGGTATGTTCGACCCAAGGATTTCACCAAGTTAGCGATCAATGTCGTTGCCGGTTCTGCTCGCAGATATGCGCTAAATACCACGTAGCGAGCTGCCAGACCCATCGGCGGTCTTTGCACTTTTTCGCCCGGTGGGACGGTCGCTAAGGTGTTCAAATTGTATATAATTAACTGTATTGTAATTATGTAACATCTTGAAATGCAATGTTATTGCGAAATAAACAAATATATAATTATTGTGTCTGCACACCCCCAAATTGTGTTTAATCAAAATACACACTAACAAATATATATATATATATATATATATATATCTATTCATAGGAGTATGTACAATGAAGGAATTAAGTAAAAAAGGCGGCTGACAATATATACGCGGGCGCATCCATCTGGGCGGAACATAAATCATTTTTGACTTAAAATCGGTAATACTGAACGTATACACTCTGCAACGTATAGAAAATATTGTGATGATTTGTTAATAATTTACAATACGTTTGCACACTCGGCAGTGCTCGCCCTAATAAAAATGGTGGTAAAAGAGTGTCACGTGAGGTTAATAATCAGCTGTCCGTGTCTTTGCTTGATGGTAGCCCCCGCTCTTATGGACCCGGTGCGAACGGTGTATCCTGTTTGACTCTACAACAAGCAAGATTCGCAAATAGACGCGCTTGTTGGCGTTAAGCCTTTGCCTATTGAACCACAGTCGTTGTTGTTAATGCGTCGCCCTTGCACGATCAGGTGTTATATTGTAGTTCTGGCTGTCTGAGGATGTCTTCACTTCTATCTAGCACGCATGAAGTATGAAGCACCTGCCATCAGGAACTGCAGCGTGGTTTGCTGGCTGCTGCAGCCATTTGTGGCCACCGATTGTAGTTTTGTTTACCTTAGATGACGGTACTGTTTTTGTTGCTGCTGCTGTTGTTGTTATTAGGTTGTGTGCTCCACGAGTCCCTCGCCCATTTCCCCTGTTTGTTGCTTTAAGACCTCAGGAGCATAACTCCCATTACCATTCCAACCGCCACTACCAGCGACAACAATAACAAGTCATGCACACTTACGTCTTACTAGAGGATCTGAATATTATACACTTCTTATAGTCTGTACATCGTCGTAACTCCACAGCAAGCTGTACGGAGCCGTAGCAAGAAGCCACTACTTGCCTATTTATGTCGGCCGATAGTCAATTGGAGTCTATACTCGAATTGCTGGTGCTCCGAACGAGAGAGATAGGATGTGAACATTCGAGAGAAGGACAGGTAGATCAGTACAGAAATAGAAGGAGTATACCGGCGTATACAGGGAGAAATTCAATAAAATGTATATATATATATATAAAGATAGAGAGATGAGAGATAGAGAATAGGAAAAAAAGTGCGACGAAGAGAGAATGCAAGGAGCGTTCGTTTCTAGTCCTTGTTGAGGCAGATTGAGTTCGCTAGAGAACCAACAGGCCAAAAAATACTATCCTTACTAACTAATACTACTACCACAGCTATTAGTGCCACTTTTACGGGTGCTACGAGATTATCTACAGGCGTCGAAGCCCTGGCACGAGCAATGGCAAAATGCCGTTGCAGAGGCACGAACCTAGTGGGTCGTTGCATTGCGGCGCGGCTCCACCCGAGAAGAAGCTGCAAATATCGGCGGCAGACCGGCAAGCCGTTCTGCTCCCCATGGTCGCCCCATTCGTCCTCTTCCCCCTTGCCCGCACCTGGCTCTACAAACAGCCTTCGGCCCAAGGTGTGAACGTTGCCCGCTTGGCTGTTAGCAGCACTTATTTTTGCACTGCAGTTTGCTAGAGACGCGTCATATGCGCACGCCGGTCTGCAAGCGTCTGAGCTTCGAACAGGAAGCCTCCACGGACAAATCCCTAGCAACGTTGAAGCGGGGCAGCGATGGCCGGCGGCCGAATTTGACCTGAACCGGGAATAATGCGAAGCAGTGAATGAGGACGAGAGATGCCGAAAGAAGAGGTAGCAAGGGCAGAAGAGGAACAGGAAAAACAAGAAAACGAGGATGGCAAAAGTGCGACGCTTAGGTGCAAATCGTATTAGAACCAAAGGTTCACTCATCGCCCTACCTGCTATTGGGCAGGCAGGGGCAGCTGGTGGGAAGGCATCTTTACGTACCACCTAGGTAAGGCGGCAGCCGGTACACTCATCGTCTGTCTGCACTTATCAACCCGGTCCGATGTTGTTACCGAGTGCTAATACTACTAAGTATTAGTAGAACCATTGCCGTCATGAGTGACTATAGGGGGTCATGGGGCTCTCCATAGTACCTACACGCCCCCGCAATCCCACCACTACCGCTACTATTCGGACCACTGCATTCACCTCGATCAACCTCTCAACCGCTCTCTACAGTGAGTGACCCCACCTCCACTATGGTCATCTTCGATAGCATCGACGGCCGGATGAAGCGAAGTTAGCGTTAGACCTCGTTGAAGTGGGGTCTAACGTGACCCCACTTTCCTTGTCAAAACAGACAGCCAGTCAGTCATCACGTTTGCCTTGCGCCCATGTACTATGAAGTTTTGGTTGGCTTTACATACATGGGCTTTCCTTTGCCCTTGCCCACGCACTCTACAAAACACCTAGAGTCTACTCAAAAGCTTGACCGTTGAGTTGGCCAGCGAAATTAGCAGCAACAACATTCAGTAGGCTGCTTACCTATGAGCTGAACTGGTGTTCTTTCTTTTTTATGCGTATTCCTGTTGCTAGCATTTGTTATTAGCCTACTAAATCCTAAAATCGCTTAAGAAGCGTATCACGCTTAATGACAGTATTTTATTAGCAGCGATGACACACTTCCAGTTCCGTGTTTTGGAGGCGACTCAAACGAAGTACGATACAGCTATCTGCCAGCGCCTGATCTATACACGGTACATCTTCTATCGAATGCCAGTGCTATGTTACCAGATTTCAATGAACTTTGCACCTAAGGGACTACGAAAATTCCTTTTTAGATGTATATGTATAAATATAAATATATGTTGAAGATGTATCATGCCAACGCGTTATAGAGCAATTATGAAAGCAGCTCTGCACTCCACAACTTTTTGTGCTGGTTTAAGGGCGGCACAAAAGTTGTTATAGTTTCGCTCGAACTCCGCACTAGATTGGCCCGTATAACCTACGCCCCCCTCCGTAACTCTACTGAACAGGCTGGTGGTGAGTGGTCTGTAATTGTCTTGTCGAGGCATCCTTTAAGTTTCCTGTCAATCAAGATAGATATATAAGAGACAGAGCCACAGAAACAAAGAGAGAGAGAGAGAGAGAGAGAGCGATTGGCAACTCAAACAACTGTCAAGTGGCAGTGAAGTGCGTTTCAACGAAGTTAGGCGTATCGGACTAGCCAGACTATTATGGCCAGATACACATCATCAGTGTCGAGCAACTGCAAGAAGGGCTGTCGAGACTGAACGCAACAAAATGTATGTTCCTCCCACTCTGCTTAGTTTCCTCTGTCGTCCTATACATATATATATATATATATATATATATATATATATATATATATATATACAATAGCAATATACATATGTGTAGGCATATACATACGCGTCAATGCTACCTGCCTGTCAATCGAAAGACCGAAAACACGCCGTCGAACGCTGCTGGGGGCTAACATCCGGAGACTACACTGCAGAAGTGGAAAAGCACCAAGTTTTTTGGAACAATTATAAGAGGAAAAGACGCCAGATCGGTGAGGAAGACACGCGTCTTTATCACCCACCAGGGTCCTGTTCATGTAGAGGTGTTCGAGTAGGTCTTCCTGCCTTTGGCCTTCCTGCTATTGCAGGAAGGCCAGGTGTGGCAGCGGCGTCAGAGTCGAAGCTCTTTTCCGCTCGACGGAGGAAATCCGTTAAAATCGACGACTAACCAATTCACTCACCTGCTGGTCGACATCTTAGTCGAATTCAGCCGCTCGTGTACTCACAATCGAGTGTGAGTTGGTTCAGCTGAACTCAGCTCGACGACCTGAAGGTTCGACAAAGACCGCAAACATCTACTGCCGCTGTGTCTACACGGAAGTTACCTACAACTCGGAACAACGCAATTGGTAGTGCTAACGGTACTAATGTGCTAATGATACTACAGATTTCGCCACGCAATATATATATATATATATATATATATATATATGTTCGCGGTAAGCAAACAGTCATAATTATCATTGTATGTAGTTACCAAATGGGTTTTACCCTACGAGTAAACGTTACAGGCACTTTCGCTCGTGACGATTGCACAAGAGCTCTGAGTGTTGGCTACCCGTGTAGAGTGCTGAACACAGATCTGCTCGTTCATGTGTAAATTCGGGTGGCCTGCCGGTCATGTTCGGTGTAGAAGTAACGACCTCTAAGCTATTGTCACGTTAGCTAATTTTCACTACAACCTATGACCTCTATATATGCATCTGTATATTATTATGATGGGAATACTGTTGCAAACCTTATTAAAAGTCAATTTCTTCCCGAGAATTGACACATATTCGCCAGCACATTGGTCGTTTCCAGGTTATGAGATAAATAGCACTGTTAAACATCTAAACCAATGTTGTCCACGATCTCAGACAAGTACTCTTTATAGCGCTTAGCCAATATCCCTCCTTCGATCAATGGCAAATCTCGTGAAAAAATTAACAACATTGTAATCATGCAAAGTTAGGTTTGAATAATAAGGCCGCCGGAGCCCCAATTTGTTTTTTTTTCTGTACCTCCTTACGCTTCCAATCCCCCTCTTAAACTTCAGCGCGCTCTTAAACTCCAACGCGGGCAAGTTATCACAACTTTCGTGTTTTAGGGTGTTGTACTTACCTTTCTCTTCAAAGCTCTCTTTAAGAGAATCTCCGACTGCTCATCAAACTCGGGCAGAAAGAGAGGGCGTTGCCAAGTGATAGCTTCGCTGAGCGTCGACGATCTTCCGTGGCCTTCATGGGGCAAGTTGTGGTTGTTGGCCGGTCAAGAACTTTAATTAAAGTAAAATTTTCGCTTCCTTATTTGACCTATATCCTACACCGATAAAAATAAGAGACAAAAAATCGGCCAACAAATAACTGTTTGCTGATCTCAATCACTTAGGGCCTCGCAACTCAAAATGTAAAGAGCCTCATTTGTGATTTGAATGCACTCACGTATTTATTTTCACCATCTATATATATATATATATATATATATATATATATATATATGTACGTATACGATCGTTTTGATCGCGTCTTCTACGCCGTCCCGCTGAGTGCGTAAGTGACCGTATCGTAACAACATAGCACACGGTTATCCGCATCGTTACCAGGATTCGCCCATTGCGTTTATTGATAAACGAGAACGCGCAACAGTTCGGTGCCTACAGCCGCAACTATGCCGACGAGGACAGCCAAAAGGCAAAATATCGTAACGAGAACGCCGTTCCGTTGTCGTGCTGCGCGACCACTCTGTAGCATATGTTCACTTACATTATGCACGCGTGTAGATGCCTGTTGGGCGTCTGTCAACTGAGTACTAATTCATGCGTGCCAATTAATGCGAGTCCGTGGCTGTCCAAGTGTTACACCTCGCAAAGAAGCGCTTCCTTACTTAAACAATTTGTTGTAGTATATCTTTCTATATTGATCTCGCTCTCTCCCTCTCTCCCTACTGATTCGCTGCCGCCCCTTAGGTCACCTACTACCAAAAACGAAAATAATATAAATTAATATTAATATAATTAATAGAATAAAGGCCTTAGCTAGCTTTTGCTCTCTGTATAGCCGGTACGCGAGTGCTGACTCAATCGCATCGTTCCAGTCGTGGTAGTACTCTAGTACTTTGACGATTTACTACTAGCTTCTAAGTCCAAAGTGGCAGATGGCGAATCCATGACTTCAAACTGGTAGATTCAGTGACATCACCAAGGCAATCGACGTCCTTTTCATAAGCATGCGTTCCGAGTTACAGAGCTTGTCTGCGCTAATCCTAAGAGTATATATATATATATATTTATACCTTTTTTTTATTAATAGTTGTAACAGTGCGATTGTATGTAGCGACACGATACAACCTAAAGATCAACACTTCAAGTGTTCTGTAGGGAACATGTAGTCTAGATGTACCTTCACACACCTCAATTTACTAAGGTAACGGAAAGTAGGTGTTTAGAAGATCCCTGTATGCCTTTACGTCGATCGGAAGAAACAGGCAGAAGATTATACGGTCCACCTGAAATAGTTACAATAGCAACAACAACAACAACAACAACCACAATAGCTTAATATCAACGAATCACTATCGATTCCAACGGAAGTTAATACTACTACTACTACTACTACGACTACTAAAAAAATTCTTTCGGGGCTGACTCTCAGCCAAGATTTAACGTCCATGGGACTGCTTTTCGCATTGCTTCATAGACGGACAACCCCCATAAATACAAATGTGCAACGGTGGGGCTGCTCGAACCCGCGCACCTGCTATGTGTTTCCTCCGGTTGCGAGGCGGAGACTTAATCCACCACGCCACCGGGCTCGACTAATACTTACTACTTACTACACTACGACTACTATTACTACTACATACAAATAGCCACACCAACCACGGCAGCAATGTTAGTAGCACCTTGTTAAAACTTGCGATCTCTACCCACCCACATAATAATCGAAATTAACGAATGACGATTAATTTCGTTCTTAATGAACGAATACCCGAACGCTTAGTAGTAGTGGCCTTCGGGCTGTGGCATTTTCGACACACGTCCTCCAATAGCGCGCTGTCTTTCTCTCTCTCTCACTCTCTGTTCCGCTCTCGCTCTGTGGTGCGGGAAGCTTGGACCCTGAGGGCTAAGGACTCGAGCCTGACTTGTTGTGTCGTCAGCGGCCGTGGCGTGCTGAGACGGCGGCCAATACCGAAATGACCGCCTAGCGGTCCGTCAAGTACAAGCATGGGGATTACGATCCATGGTCTCTCCATGGCTTCCTCTCATATACATCCCGCTATATCGTGTCTCCTCTATATATCGGCCCCTGTATATGTCTTTGTATATTCAGATGCAGCTACTACAGAGACTGAATGCGATCAGAGTTTAGTATTGGCAAGTATTATTGGCGACGGCGACAGCAGCAGCAACGGAACCGCCGGGACAACCTTCTTCTTCATTCAACGACCTTATCGATTACATACATGCTGGGTGCCGCCAGTGGGGTTCATTGTGATGGCAGTGAGGATGATGATGATGATGACGATGTCGGTAACCACGAACTCAATCATCCGACCCCCCCCCCCCGCATGCTCAAACCCCACCGCCTATGTCGAAGTTGTCTAGCCAACCGATAGACCGATGCACAATAGTAATAATGATAATACAAATGTGGAGAACGAGCGCCGTCTAGATATGGCCATAAATAACATTAACATTGTGGCGGCAGTTGTACTCCATCTGAACAAAGTAGCCACAAAAAGCGGCGCGGAAGGTACAATACGTGGTTCACACGCCTTTTTGGAAGCATGCATTAGCAAATTTGATGCGGGTATCATTGGCCAAACTGGACGTTTGCAATGCCTTCAATACCGTAAGAGGAGGCAGCATACTAAATTGCAGCAATCACCTGTTACTGTGTATACACTTGCATATGTGATCGTGTGTGACTGTGTAAATCACTTCGTCAAAAATGCCATAATTGTTTCGAAAACTTGAGCATTTTGAGTGCAGTCTCACAAATAAGCCACATTTTGGATTTGAAAAATGCACGGAAAACAATACAAGCATTATCTCTACTCATGGCAGTGCTAGAGAAGTGTCTCCATTGTAATGTGTGTTGTGCGGTAATGGGGTGGTAAACAATATTCAATCAAAACGTTCATATTAAAAACAAACTCTGATATAAGGCAGGCGCTTAGTGGGGTGACCCGTTGGGCCCAACTAAATTTAGCCTCAATATATCAATCTATAAATCACGCTTGCAGAATACTTAGCTGACGCGACGCTGGTGGACCAGCTGATCTGCCTCGCGGCAGACTTAACGCCAGCGCTACAACTCAAAGTAAAAGAGCATCTAGTACTAAATTCATTGGATTATGAGGGCGTTCCTAAAGACGGTACATTGCCCGAATAATAATGAACATACAACGTCTCCTATTTTACAGACAGGCCCAAATAACCTAGCGGTCCTCGACGCCTTTGTAGTTCCATGCAGAATCCTACAAATGCTATTAGCGAAGAGTTAGGGGCTCCTCTAAGGATTTGTCCACGACTGATAGACGTCCATCTATAAGGGAGAAAATCCCTTTAGCAAAAGCTTACTCGAAGCCTGCCCCCACTCGTTGCTGCTTGCCTGATCCTAATTTCTTCCGCGTGGCCTGTGAGCTAAGAAATAGTTTACTGAGGTATTCGTTCGTATACTAAATATGTTGAAAGGCTGTGAACAGAATTGGCCTAAACGCACTGAATTGTGATCGACGATGTGATCTGAGAAGCTTCTTGAAGGACTGGTTTACCATTACGCCCGAACAGGGATGTTGGGTAACTATTAGTTAAGCAAGGCCTAATCGAGTAACCATCTTATGGACATATACGAAAAATGCTTAGCCAGGAACGTGACGGTCTGATGCATGGCGGCTTTATCCAAACTGCGTCATAGCTCGATTGATCGAGCCAGGAAGAGCAGCGATACACAATAAAGTCATCAACGGGAGTAAATTTTCTGAGCTAAAGTTCGTGCCTATTGCAATGCAGGCCATGAAACCAATAATAATAATAATAATAATTAATAATAATAATAATAATGGAACGCTCACATTGAGCAGCGACGACGACGAGAGTCGATGACGAGAAACCACAAACTATGTTTGTGTAGTTAACGTTTCCATACCTCTCGCTATGTTTCGCCCAAGTTTGCTCTATCGTCTTGCATTCAATTACGAAAGTTCTCGCCCTCCACTTCCTTCTCTTTGATATCGGGCTTCTATCTATCTCCCTAGTTTGAACAAGGCAAACTTTTTGGGAGGGCTAGTTATGAAAAGACACGGTTATACAAGCTAGGGGAATGATGAACTTCAATCGCAAACAAACTTAGTTTTAGTTTAGTACGTGTCCAATCGATCAGACTCCACCAATGGTAAGTATTACCGCCTCGAGCAGTTGGGAATGGAAGGGCGTTCGTTTGGCTAACTTACCAAAACACACCTAGTTACCTAGCTCTAGTGACTCATTTGCACTATTCATACTTATATGTGTATATATATATATATATATATATATATATATATAATTTTTTTATGTTACTCTTAATGATTTGGCCACCCAGCCCAAGATCTAATAACCCGGCTTATTGATGTGGGGTCGTTGCCTGGTTGCTTCAACGGTCAATGCAGGTAGCAGGCATCTCGATAAACAAGCACAACGAGAGTTAGTTGTCTGCCTAAACTACTTTTTACATTGTACTGTTTAAACAACGCCTGTACAAGCCAGAGAAGAGCACCGGGGTGGAGCTGTCGCTGCAGCAGCGGCAATATGAACGTCTCAGATCGCAGCAGTAACAGTTGAACTGATAATAATAATAATAATAATAATAATAATAATAATAATAATAATAATAATAATAATAATAATAATAATAATAATAATAATAATAATAATAATAATAATAATAATGAGTCGCGGTGGCGTAGAATACTACGCCGCCTCTGTCGTCACGAGCAATCTGTACAAATTAAAATCGTTTTGACCGCTATTGAGTGATCTTCGTTAGTGGCACTCGTCTGACCCGCAGGGATGCGGAAAATGTTCGAGCGAGTCATGAGCGCCCAATGTTATAAAATCGTTATTGCGATTAATGCGACATTATGGGAAAAGTACCTCGGGCTATTTATTTGCTTTTGCTTATTCCATGCTTTAGGGCCTCCAGTGGTATTCTATACAACTTAGGTATATAAACGAATAAAGGAGGTCTGTGTATACGTATACACACCAACAGCTTATTTTGAAATTTAGGTAATATGGCCCAACTTGCGAAGACGAACCTAGAAGCTCCAGACCAGGCCAAGATCAACTTTGTCCAGAAGGCCAAAAAACACCGAACCAACTGTAACTGGCTTGCCTACTAAATAAAAAAGAAAGCTACGTGCATTCTCTTTTTGTTGATAACTTGAGAAGACGACTTAATCTGCCAAGAAGAGTGGCATTTATATAAGCATATTGCCTCTGGAATCATATTGGCACAGAGCTCTATAAGACACGAGGATTAATGTCGGGTGTCTGGAAGGCCTTGAACTGGCGAACCAGCATTAAGTGACCGGATAAGCTGTTCATGATTTTTACAGATATGCACACAAGAGTTTCCACAAGTTCTACCAAGTTTAAACGAAGTATGTGCAACCTGTGTGGTCAGCCCTCTGCTTATGTGATTTTAATTGATGGCGTTACACAAATCCAAACTAATCTTGGTTAATAAAGTGAGAACAAGTGGCACTATTTTGGCACCCACGAAGGCTACCCCCGATGTCCGTCAAAACGCACAAGGCGGCATTTGAGACCGTTCCAGCGATCAGTAAACGCGTGTTTTCAATTGAACATAAGGGAAACTATTGGTACCAACACGGCCATAAAACCTCGATATTTGGAGTCACTAGTTAATTCAATGATTCGTACTATGAAACTTATTGCAATATCCGTCTTGCATCCGAGCTAATTGCAACCGCTCGCCACATTCTCCAAAAACATGATATATATATCATGTTTTTGTGATATATATATATAAATATATATATATATATGTATATACATATATGTATATATATATATATATATATATATATATATATATATATATATATATATATATATATATATATATATATATATATATATATATATATATATAAAATGTTTTCAGTATTTAAATAATTGAAGCTACTTTTACTACTCGTACTGTCACTGTAAATCGCGGCTGTGAGTACTATAACACAGATCATCAGAAACTACACAGATTTGGAACGAATGAATCCCTCCATTTGTTGCTGTTGGCGCTGGCGAGAACAAGATTGCACTTTGTTCCTGACTGCTGTCATGCAGCCTCTGCGTGCCTGATAAAGCTCGACGTGAGACTTCGAAGACGAACTTCTGCCCGTAAAAGTATTCGTCAACCCTGTACGCCCTGTGCTGTGCTGTTGAATTAGCGAGCGGTGCTTTGTCTTGGTTTTGGTCACGACGTGTCGCGGGCGCACGCTGTCTATTGTGCGTACGCCTTCAGATGTGTATGGCTGTATGGAAACGCGTCGAACATCGAATGTGAGGCGTCTGGTCTCCTTCAGCCCGGAGGAGTCGTTATCAGCTGCCGACACGACCGCCGGTTCCTTACCGCTAATCCGAAACTTGGGCTTAAGTTCGCCCGCATCCTATCGCCGGTCTCCCTCCTCCCTTCCTTTAGTCGCTTATCCATTGTCTATATCATTAGAACTAATTTGCGTCATTGACTGGTTGGAGATTGCTAACCAGTCGATGTTGTTGTTGTTATTGTTGTTGTTGTTATTGTTGTTGTTGTTGTTGTTGCGGATTCATGTAACGCTGTAGTTTGTTGTTTGTCACTGGCCGCGCAGTGTGCTAAATAACTAAGGACTGACTTCTATTATTCACAAATGTATTATTATTATTGCTGCAGTTGTGCATCGCAACAATCAATGGTGGTAATATTAGCTTCATCGCGGTAGCCATTATAATAGTGTGGCCGCCGAAGAAGCAGTCCGGATGACGGTGATACTATGGCTGAGAATGCACACTCAACTACGGTGGGCTGGACTCAAACATTTGACGGCACATTATTCAAGCCAGTATCGCATTCGGTGGGTACGAACCCGCAATCAGTTTGATACAGCTGTTGAATGGAGGGTAGATTATTTGAATATATATATACACTCGTATATCGCGATTCAAGCATGTCGGGTAAGTGTTCTTCGACCGAACCCCGGGCGTGAAATAACGTCTGCGTGTTATCATTATTGCGATACTTGTTCACTACGTTTTACTTTCTCTGTTAAAGTCAAGCGTGCTGAGATTATTAAGTGTAGTTAATTTAACTAATGTATAGACAGATATTTCACTGGTATATATATATATATATATATATATATATATAGACGTGCATACATCACCGCATGAATGTGGCGCTATTGGTTAAGATCATCATTTCGAGAACGCATTAGGCGTCCTGACCACCCTCCAAGTTACTCGCAGCGTAGCGTTCGGCTTTGCCGAGGCATGAGCCGAAGCAGTCATCTATTCAAACAAACTCGTCAGGGCAGATACAAAGAAACCCATCCAGCCATGCACTCAGCGAATGTCGCGAAGCACTATACCGATCGATTATTAGATCATGCAACGTCCAAAAGCAAAACCACAAAGCCTTCTTATTGGCATGATCCGACCTCTGCCTCTAGAAATTTCTGAGATTTTTTCATGTTGATCTGAAATCTTGCGCGTGAATGTATAGCCACGTACAAGGTTTTTCACGAGAACGCCAGGTACAAATATGATGTTACTAAAGCCAGGCAAATACTCTTTGAAGCCGCAAAAACCAATGAACTTACTCGATGTAATTTTCTCTTCTCTTAAGCACCACGCAGTAAGCCGTCTTAATTTCTTCTCTGACAAGAAAGTATTCACTGTAGATGCCAAAATCTATTATTGTAACGCCCGCTGGCTCGACCGCGCTCCAGGTGAGGTTACCATTGAGGGAAAATGCAAGTTCCCGGGCAGCGTTTACGTTCTGAGTATGGTGTCCACTGAAGGAGGTATCATGCCGCCGTGTAATCTTCTTCAAGAAGACAAAACCATTATAAAAACTTTACTTGCATTCTCTACTCTAAGGGACTGCCGCACATCTTTCCACTCATGCTAGCCCTTTAGCGAGCGTTTGACAAGTCTTCACATTCAAAAATCTATGCGCAACCAAAGGAGATTAATAAATTTCATACAAAAAAAATATGATAAGAACCTTTGACACGGGTTTGTATACCGTGAGTAGACCGCGACCTGAAAAAGTGATTCGCCTGAGGGGGATGACCTTGATTAAAAATGTTCGTCAGGAAAGTGGACAGTGTGGACTTCCGCCAAAAGATATCACCTGTTGTAATTTAGATACAGGCTCAAGAAGAAGCAATACACGCTAATTTAGAAGGAACACTCAGTATATATATATTTTCTTATACGGGCCCCTGATATAAAAGGGTGACATGTGTATTTAGGCATACATACCAAGTGAATAATATATATATATATATATATATATATATATATATATATATATATACATATATATATATATATATATATATATATATATATATATATATATATATATATATATATATATAATTGTTTGTGTTCAAGGCGATTTAAAAACCACCAGATAAGTCTATTAGCTAGGCTCAAACGGATGCAACGACGGCTATAGTGGTATCCAAGTAGACCTTCAAAACGGTCCACAAATAACACCAAGAATTGAAAATGAATCAACTGATAAGGAAATACCCAAACATTGCGGGGCGTATTCCGCAGGAAGGTACGGAACAAGGTTATTCGTTCTACAACTGCTTCACTAATGGCCTTAAGATCAGTGAGCCAGAGACTTTATCACGGGTCCTAAGTTCCACCCACTTTCGCTTAACGTCTCGTCTTACCGGCCTCGCCTCAGCGTTAACTTGGTGGCATTTTTAGGATTAGTCTGGAGTTCTACGGTCTTATCCAGCCATCTTGACTAAAACGGTCCTCTGGACGTAAGATACGCAAGTCCAGCAAAGTCATCAAAATAGTTCCTACGCATGTAGGTATCGATCGCCTTGTTATGCGTTGTCAGAACAGTATGTTTAGCGAGATCGAATAGAGAAGATATGCCGCTTGGCTTATTTAATGTTCAAGGCACGGTGCATATGACGAACATTAAGGGGGGGATGCTGTTACCGATTACAGCGTTTTGTAATACTGCGCCTAGTAGAAACTGCTATATATGTAAGCTTTCTCGAGACACCCCTCGTTTATAACGTACCCTACACGTTAAGGTCCAACTGTGGTTTATCGAACGACCCATCGCGGCGGTTCGGTTGAAGGTCACTATACACCGTCGTGCTCTGTGTGTCTATTGCTCTATATGTGTATGTACTCAGAGTATTAACAATTAACGTTGTCGTATATCTCTTCTCGTCTCAGACACCACGCAAAATGACTATGCAATATGGGAAAGGACTGGCTATGGGGGCTACCATCTTACGTTCAATGACTGCCCATGGCATTTAGCGGTGACTGGGGGTCACCTTTTGCCAAGATTGCGTCCATTTTAATTTCGCAGTGAACTAGTCAGTGTGCTAACATTTTCTTAGACCTTTGTGAAATCTGCACTTGTGCACATGAAACGACAAGTATACACAGTGTCTCATATTTTAGCTCGTTGTTTACGGTAAGGACAGTGTATATATTACCTTCCCTTTAGCAAACATATACGTAGGCGACCATTTGACGACAATGGCTGCTGCGTATCTCGACGGCGTAAACAGTGAGGCTTCAGTACTGGTGAGTCGGCTTACTCACTGAATGAAGCCTCACCTGGTCTCAATATGCAGGTATTGTCTCCATACATAGATCGCCTTCCCCCTGACCTCTGAGGGCCGAATATCAACAGGTCAATAGTGGCGTAAATAGACGCATAGCCACAACTGACACCGAGACATCACTGGGCATACATTTCTAGAGTCACGGCGTATTGAGCCGACGAGCCACTCACGTTATGCATGGTATGTTGTGGCTGTTAATGCTCTAAGATAGACGTTGCTACTAGTGGGAGAGCCGCCCGTCACCTCATTTTATCATTCAAGCCACGATTATAGAGCTCAGGTTCGGTTAGGTTCTAGAGTTCCTTCTAGCGTTTGTGGTTTGTCATTCGTGCCACTTGCTAATTTCTTATCTATATACTAGAGTCTGCATTGTGCTCAAACGTCTTTGTATTCACTGCAGAACAGAGGGTTGCCGAGGTATAATGCTCGCAAATCTGCGAGGTCTCCCGCCGGTTTTAGGCAAGTTGACCTGCACTAACGATGCGAGCGTTGACAGTACAGCTGTCCATGAGTTAAGGAACAACAATAGCAATTATAATACTAAGATTACAATTGCATATATTACTATTAATAATATACAATATAACTGTTGTTTCATTGTATACGATATCCATATGACCCATCGACAATTCATGATAGACAAGAGTTGTCGGCCGCTTCGGGCACCTTGGGTCTAAGACGAGATGATACTAATAATTTTTTTTTAAATATTAATAATCACAGTTTTTTCCGGCTATATGTATACGCATATCATTTCAATTATTCAGGATCTAGATTCCCTCGGACGTTATATTTAACAGTACTCAACTTGGACAAATTTGTAGCATAAATTAAATATTACATTTAAAATTTCAGCGTTTTCTCTAAAGGCAATATATTATTCTTTTTCACTAATTGCTGTCTTGCGAGGATGGCTGGGTGTCATTGACAGACGCTAATCAGCTGCAGGTGACTCACGGGAAACCATAGTCGTCACGGAGACGCACACTTACCTGTGTAGCGTTCTCTTCGCGCTCGAGCCATTCGCGTGTGGTGGACAGAGCAACGTGGGCGGCGTTCCGGTTCGGATAGCCATAGACGCCCGTCGAGATGCAAGGAAACGCTATGTGCCGCATCCGGACCGCTTTGGCTGTCTCCAGACAGGTCAAGTAGCACGAGTGCAGCTTTGCCTCGTTTCGTCCGATCGGGCCCACCGTATGGATGACGTATTTCGCCGGTAGCTTATAACCACCTGTGTAGCACGGTAGAATCGAAGCATAGAAGATACAGTAGTACTAGCGACAGTTTAGGACGAACAGAGGGAAAACACAACATTTTGCGGTGACAATGCGAACACTCGTGAGAGTGAATTGAACCGGTAGTGCCATCCGAAAGGGCAACACTAACTAGGATTTTCGAATCTATCTTGTTCCGAAACGATACTAGATGTCAGTACTATTCTTGTCGGCAAGGAGCTACTTAATTAATCGCTCGTATATATATATATATATATATATATATATATAAGGTGGAAGTTGAAGTCTTTATACAAAAGTAAACTGCTCCTCAATGGGAACGCCGCTATGTCTTGATACGCACTGTTGCGTCAATTCGACTGGACACGTAATCGACTGCATCATTCTCTGTCATGCGCAGGCGACCGCGCATGCGCCCCATCACACCAAACACTCCATTCGCGTCCCTAGATGTTTCACTACGTTATCCCAACGCGCCAATTGAACTTGTAACCGGTTTTGTTGCTACGACGTTTCGTGCCTTTTTATTTGAAGCCACCATGTATATATATATATATATATATATAAGTGTACAGGGTAGGAAGTCGAACCGCTGGGGCTATATGCTGGGTTTAGATGCATTTTTATGTATACCTGTCTGTACACAGGTGTATGCATACATATGACTCACCCGTGGCTTTAGCATCGCCAGTCGCACAACCCCCGAGCGCGGTGCATTCCTCAAGAAGTAGAGGTCCGGCGGCGCGGTGGATTGCGCCGTCCACGCCGCCTCCGCCTTGAAGACGGTTGTTGGCTGCATTGACAATAGCATCGATTTCAAGCGCGGTGATGTCGCCTTCAAAGATGCAGATCTTGCGATTCAGCTCGGGACGTGGGGTCCACTTGGTTTCCACCTGCCCATCACCATCACGCTGGAAACCGTGATAGCAGAACACAATTTGTAATGATAATACTAAATACAATTTTTAGAAAGAATAACATACCGCATTTTTTGAAAAACTAAAGTATAATAATAATGCATTTTAAAAATAATAATCATACAAATAGTTCACAGTGATTCCTTCCCATTGGCTCGCGATGTCCCAATCTCCCCCACTCCGTCCCGTTGACATATACACACACGCAACATATATATATATATGTTTGTGTTGGTTTTTTGGTGGTATATTGATCAAGCACATTTCGTGTAAAACAACGTTTAGACTATAATTAGTTCATAATACTCTGTGAAAGAAATTACATTACCTGACATATTATCAGGTTCTATATATATATTAAGTATATTATATATACGTAATATATTAAGTATATTATATATATACGTACCTGACTGGATAATCCAGCATCACGAGCATATGTGGGCCAATCTGTAAGATCCTCAAGCACCTTGTATTTTTTGCCACACTTATAGTGAGTCCGGCGCTCTGCCAATGGCATCGTCAGAAACTTGTCTGTGAACACAAAACCAAATGTCATTATTTGTATGGTAGCGTGACCCGCCGCATTGTCATCACACCAGTGATTGCGCTATCATCATGTTTACTGTACTATGACAAATTCGTCTTTATCACGCTGAATCATAAATCAATTCACAACCCCTTTGACAAACGTTCACTACAGTAGTAACTTAAACTCCGCTGGGCTTCGCTTGATCAAACAGGTTAAGTTTTTTTTTACTTAATATTAGTCGCGAAAAATCCTTATAAGCACTGCTAACTTGTTTAAACCGTTACGCTTAAATAGAAACGGAGTGCATGGCACTAACGCAATTGTTATATTGGCACCTCACCAGAATAAATGCGATAATTTCGTGTACGACATGCGGTGCGAAGGTCGCCAGTTATCATACCTATCCCAAACCTAGTTTGCTCTTTTCTGAGGCAAAAAAGTATTTCATCCAATTTTCTTCTTCTTCTTCTTATTATTATTATTATTATTAAAATGTGATTTTCTTCTTTTTTGCAATGAAAGTTACAATTAATTCTTCATTAACGACACCGTAATATCTCATTTTATTTATATTTCTTGCTCTGGTTGGGCTAAGACAAAGCTTGAGACCGCAAAACCGGTTATCATAACATAACGTTTTCTTTTGCATAAGTCATAGATTAAAAAAAAATGTCCATTTAAGCCAACGAACGCGTGGTTTTAAGACAGGAAGATCCCACTAAAGGCTGCTTTTACAGATTCCAGATCATCCATCAGAACCAGCAATTGTCCTACATCTTATTGTAAATTCCGGGCACATATACAGCTCGACGTTGTCAATAAGATAAGTGTTCATAATTCTACAATTAGACGTAAAGAAAGCCACAAAAGCTGCCGATACTGGGTAAACCGTGGCGGAAGTTTCAACATTCCCATGTTGTTGTATATTATCGGATTACTCCATGGATAGGTATATGCAGAACGTTTATAAATATTTTCCCCCTTATACTCAGGAGAGACTGACGATGTAAAGCACTGCTACGAACGTTGCGCCTTTTTTGATACTTTTTTGATAAGAGCTCCTGTCTTGGTACGTAAAGCTGGGAAGTTCCCTGGGCATGTCAGACGCTCCTGAGAGATCATGGGTCCTGGTCTATAGTAAGAAGATTCCCAGAGTTTGTCTCCGAGGTGAACATAACCGCCGCACAGTGGCCACAACCGACAAAAGGCAAAGCGGACGACTTGGTTTTTTAGTGAATTTGTGAGTCTCACACTACCGTGGCTTTAACAACGACGCCCGGGTGCATACTACAGTTTACCAATTAATCTCTCTCTTTCTATATATATATATATATATATATATATATATATATATATATATATATATATATATTTATACGGAATATCCGGGTGACCCTTGATATGATAACTGGTGTTGCCTAAGGATCTATTCTTAACTTCCTGTTGAAGAAACTGGTACACAAAGGCTAACTGTCTGAAAGATTTGCTATCCAGCATAGACCTAATTGTGTATGCCAATGAGCTAGCTGCAACTGTCCGAGACAACACGTCCGCCGGTCTAAATTTGCCTTTTCTTAGAGTTTGGGTGATCCGCATTGTTAATCGAAGGTCGCAATCACCTAGGGAAGGCTTTAAACCCGCTCTGTATTGGCTGCAATACAGCCAAGAACGAATACGACATTTCACCTAGTGTCGAAGAAGCTTAGCAAAGCCTCTAAAAATTACCCATAATGAATTATTTTTGTATTAACCGTCGACTTAGCTAAGTATGGAGCGCGCACCCTTTAGCCTAATGGATTGATTACTAATCGCTACAATCTATTGTAGTTATGTACATTATATTTGAATTGCACTAGTTACGTGCAGGTGGAATCCAATCGTACGTTATTCCTGCCATATGTGTGCTGACCTGACCCTATATATATACCTATATATACATATATATATATATATATATATATATATATATATATATATATATATATATATATATATAACTTTTCGGTTGTATTGCCGGAAGCAACACAAGATCGAGGTGAATGTGTTGTTGCACTTCGTTGCAGCAGACAAACAAAGCAGCCCTTTATGATGCCGCCACCACTGTCGCTATTGTTGTGGCGCCACATTTGTCATTTCGAGGGCCAGCGGACGGAGGAAGGACGCAGTACTGGACGTATGTGGCTGGCTGAGCAACGACTGTATGCATATTGTTTAGCTGTTTCGACGACCGCGGCCGAAATTAACTTGCGGTTGCAGTCGCCGCTGGTCGATAAGTGGACGTCACTGAAACTGATTAGAGAGGGACCAGTTTGGCGGCGACGGCGCTGTCTTGCCTAGTCGCTCCGAACGCAAATCTTGTAAAGAACGGCCATCGAAGGCGACCCACACACACATATATTGCATATATACATATATATATATATATATATTGGGTCTACATAAAAGTTTTTCGGTTTTTTAATGATTCTCTACGGACAAAACCGAAAAAACTTGTTTGTTGTATATATATATATATATATATATATGTGTATATAGATATATATATATATATATATATGTGTATATAGATACATATATATATATATATATATATATATATATATATATATATATATATATAGATAGATAGATAGATAGATAGATACGAGTATATGTGCATCAAGATTATTAGTATCAGGATTACGAATGTCGATATATCGGTTAAACAGGTTCAGGTAATGAGGATAGTCAGCAGTGGGCAAGGACATATCGGAATAGACCGAACATATCGAAAGGAACGGTGAAATCAAGCGTAGAAACGGCATATACGGGCAAATTGAAATTGGCGATGGGGCTAGATCGAGTTCAGCGTGTGCATTTATATATATATATATATATATATATATGGGCCACATCTAGGATGAATAACAGCCCAACCTAACCATATAAAGCGTTGCGGATGTAATAAGAAACCGGAAACATATACATACATCTTAGTATATATATATATATATATATACATCTGTCCTCGAAGAAGTGAATATGATGCTCTTTTCTCATGGTGGTGCTACTGCACGGGTTGTTTGAATGCGATGAGAGAAGAGAATTTGCATACAAAGCCTTGTTTCAGGCTCCAGCGTTTGTAGTCGAACAACTAACCTAGTTGGAACAGCGAGCTAATTTTGAATACATGCACGCCGCGCGGCCATTAAAACATATTGTAGTACTGCGGTTCTTGGCCAATAATACACTGCTACACGTCGGCCGCTGTAGAATCGGCAGTAGCAGCAAAATCGGTGGTGACATCTCCAATAACTTGTTCACAAACGTTTGCTTTATGCATAAATTAAGTGTAATATGGCAGGAAACGACGATGTTATAAACTCGGATCCCTTCTAAGTTTTAGAGAGTTCCCACCGCAAGAGCGTCTTGTATAGTTAATCTATTATGGCGTGCTGGTTTCGAGCAGCAGAACTGATTCGCGCCCGTCTACAGTGTTATTCAGTTGTTACTCTATAAAAATATGTACGTAGATGCATTTATGTACATATATATGTTTTTTTTAAAATAAATTAGCATATATACATAAATAAGTTGGCGAGGCGGTATCATTTAAATAGTTTACAATTTTTATATCTTACCTCATGAGTTCAAACCTGGCACAATATACATTAGTAGATACCGGCATCCTCGGCATATATATATACTCTCGAGCGTCTTTATATTCTTTTTATAGCATTACTATTTCCGGCAATAGATGTGGGAGGTCGTTCAGTAGCACAAAACACACTAAGGACACCGGGCTGCCAAGTCGGCTAGTTCTGTATAGTCTGTGCGAGCGGTCTCAATTCAGCAAAATCGTCTTCAATCTGATGGGATCCTTGTGCATCCTATGATGTACATCAAATTGATAATTCCGATAGGTGCTTCGTTCACCTCTGTAAGCATGAATACCAGCAGCTCGGTCAGCTCCACGAACTTAGGCTTAAAAGTAACAGGACAACAGCAAACGATTGTTCACCGTCTCTTACGAACCTAAGGATTCTTAACAAAAATATCCAAATACCGACCATTATTGTGCGGACATACTCACGCTCGTACCTACATGAAAAGAATTCCTTTATTGACCGTTTATTCCACTTGAAGTCTGAAGGAACACCACTTCGATCGTGGCAATCTGCCCAAAAATCGCATCGTTCTACCACGAAGCGCATATCGCGGACGTTCGCACGCGGGCGGCGACTCCGGCCAGAAGGGCGGTATAGAGTGTGCTTGTTTGACTGCTCTATGCCTCTCTGCTGTGTGCAGCCCTCCGCTCTCTAATGGCCGACGATGGCTCCGCGCTTCTAATCGGGTAACCGGGTCAGCAGCGGCAGGGGAAGCAAGCGACAACAGAATGGAGCTCGGACGTCGAGACTCGCCGTTGCTTAGTCGCCGGCAGTTCGCAAGCCCATCATCGACATCGACGCGAACGGCCCTCATCATGGCCGGCTGGCCTAGGCAGACAACGAGTACAACGATTACGACGCAGCCACTTGCTGCTGTGGTGGACACCTCAGCCACGTACGCCCCCATGAGGTGCCTTGCTCCCCCCCTTCCATCCTCGCCGGCCCTAAATCCCCACGCACGCACACAAGGGCAATGTGGGCCACCGAAAAAATTGTCGATGGCGGCGGCGGTGGTTCCATTTTTAAAATCCACACCGGACCTCATGTCGGTCGCTTGTGCCGCTGCAAACCTTCTTCATTCATTACAGATAAATGGATTGTAAGATAGGTGGATAGAGTAGGGGAGCTGCGAATGGGCAAGCAACTAATGGGGATAGCGCGGGGAAGTACTGCAGACAAAGGTGGGGGGGGGGCAGAAAAAAAAGAGAGAACTGGAGTGAGGGGGAAACCTGAGGACCTGCTGAAGACCCGCCTCAGTTGAATTAAAGGACAAACTGTCAGAGCAGCCCCCGAACGATAGCAAACTGACAGACAGGCAGACGAATGGACGCTGGTGCCGTGGCCGGTGGTGGTACTGCCGCAAACAAGCTTCATTTTTAGATTTGGATTCGTCATCTAATATGATGTGGTACTCGCTTGTGAGCGTATTGCTTGGGCCCGGGTCATTTCATCTATGCCAACCAACCAAGCGCCGCCGGTCTAATCGCGCGCTCATTATTCGGTTGGTGGCGGCAGTGGCGACGGCAGTCACGCAGCCCAGATAGCGGAAAGACAACGATAAAGGCAGCAACAACAAGAACAACAACAACAACAACAACAACAGCAATAGCAAAGGCATCAACAACAATAGAATATTAATAGCAGCAGACGCAACAGCAGAGGAAACAACGTATACCACGCTGCGGAATCTCTTCCCGGCGAGAAGAATAAGACGATAACGATGAGATCTTGACAACAAAAACCTGACGACGATTCCGAAATTGCCCGACCCTTTGCTTGTTTGAACGACGGTGGCAACGAGCGAACAACTATTATACAGCGTCAAGGTCGGCGCAAATGTCCTTACTCGAAGGACTGTCCTGTTGTGTGTGTGTGTGTCCGCACAAACAAAGACCGTACTACATACGCCAATTCGAAATGTAGGTTCGCGGTAGGATTAACCGCGCGAGTGGAGAATGTGGAGATGTGATAACAGAAAAGGAATGCTTACCTGCAGAAAGAAGAAACGAAAAGGAGAGGCAGAATACAATATGACAAGGGGTCGAAAAGTGCTATGACGATAATTATGAATTACATATAAGAATATGCATATATATATATATATATATATATATATATATATATATATGCATACGTATTCATACTTACGGTGCATACCATAAATAAACAGACAAACAAGTTTTGGGTAGCTGGACCCTATATTAAATAAATGTAGCCATTCCCTCACCAACAAAGCTAAACGTTGCACCAGGCAGATTAGTAAATGTTACTAGAAATGTTTGGTGGACGTTTGCTTGGCGTTTATACATAGGAACCCGGAAAAGTTTCTTACATACTGACTTAGAATCGAATTCATTAGCGGATATCGTCCTCTTTGTTGATGTTGGGTAAACATTCAAATCGATTTTCCCACAGATAACTGTGGAAAACTGACAAAATAACGAGCACAAGCATATGCCACAACAGCCGTACCTAGAACTGCACACAGTTATTTTATGCAACTTCCAGCGAACATTCCAGTGCATAGAAGTGTTTCTATGCAAATATAACTTTAAGCTTAGACCCCATGTACATGCATACAATTCTGCACGACAACCTCGGACTCACAAATAATCTGCAAATCGATACCTACTAATTTGCCTCAGAAAGAAAAAGCGGTGTTCACGAGACAGGAATAGAGCTGTGACGATGGTAGTACTCTTTCGGGCTGACGTCCAGCCATTATTTAACGTCCACGAGACTGCTTCGCATTGCTTCGTGAGGGCTACCTACCAATGAATGCATCGAAGTAAAGCTAGATAACATCGAAAAATGCAATTTCGAGGTGAGGTTCGATGCGTGAATTCTTTGCCTCTCGAATAGTCTAAAATGTCGTGGACAAATTACATTGAAATATAAACAAGACTTCTAGTTTGAGAGAAAAAACGTTTGAAACTTTGGAAATCTGTATTCTATCAAAGAAGTCTCAAATACTTTGCCAGGTCCCACGTAGCCTCTATCTAGGCAGTTTTGGCTTGTCGTACTAACTGTGCTTTGCGCTCGGTTTCACAGTCGATCAACCACATAAGAACATCTCGATATAAAATTTTGCAGCGACACATCAACACAACGTTTAAGTTAAATACAACGTTCCTTATTAGACAAAGGCCTTGATGCACAAGGATATGCATCACTACGACGAAAATAAGTCATCCTATTCATCACCAGCCGTTTAGTGGCTGAAGGTATGACCTGGGATAAGCACTTTTAGCAGCCTTGCAGGCAATATTGAAATATTCTGGATAACAATGTGTGCGGCTGTATTGAGCACGGCGAATAATCCTACAAACGTAACCACAACGTCTCGCCCGCTGTCTCCATCTCGTAGGCATTTGCAAGCCTTGCTATGCAGATGTTTTTATGCAAGATGCCTAGAATTGGAGCGTAAATTAAAGAAAACTGCGGTGGTTCCCCTGAAGAATCCATCTGTTCGAAATATCCCTACTTACTCATGCAAGGCATTTCGTTTAAATATTTATTTTCATTTACATACAGCATTTAAAGGAAGCGTGACATTAATTACTCCGACTTGGCTGTCCTATACTAAAACTTGCTCGGGCTGACCCTCAGCCAACATTTAACGTCCACGGGACTGCTTTCGCATTGCTTCGTAAGACGGACCCCATAAATACGAATGCGCAACGGTGGGGCTCGAATTCGTGCACCTACGTATGTGTCTCCTCTGGTCGCGAGGCGCATGTGAATGCACTACGCCACCGGGCTCGACATGCGTAACACGAGATGCCCCATACTGTACACGTATGGGTGCATGGATTGATTTATTAATGGCTTGACATGTATAACTAAATACACATGACACTCTTTCTGACCAGGGGCGCTCAGAACAGCAGCATAAGCGGACATGTTGACATAGTCGCCAATTTGCCCCACAGCCCTTGTGGCGGAGAAGAGAGAGAATGAGCAAGTTTAACCCTTCTGCCTTACGTTGCAAGATCAAGCGTAGCACAAAAGCAACGAATCAATATCATCGAACGCCGGTATGAGAGACAGTATCCTACAACACAGAATAAAGGAGTAATCGAGAGAAGCAGACACAGATCGCGGATAATCAAGGGTCTGAGCGAGCTCGTTTATATGCATGTGCATACAGATATATACACCTATATATTATATATACATCGCTTCAAGTTTCGAATGCAAGGCATCACTTCCGGATTTGTATGTTGTTACTTCTGCCAATGCTTGGTGCCTGCCTACGCGCCCACGAATGCAGAGCCGGGTGACCTGGGAGGCGGAGTGTGTCTGGGGGTTGCAAAGGGATACGGTAATGCCATCCAGAGAGCGCACTTTAAGTCGATTTGTCGTCAGTAGTGAGTGCGGCCTGAATAGATACACCAGTAAATTGTGGGACTAGATGCGGTCCGCTTATTGGCTCTGACCCGTTCTTACGCGTGTTACTCTGCCCTCGTCACGTACACTCGATTTTGACACCCCTTAGTTTTTACTAATTTAATTTTAGTAGATGCATACTCGACTACGTGATATGATACCATGTGGCACCATTCCGTTTTTTTAAATTATATATATATATATATATATATATATATATATATATATATATATATATATATATGCGACTTCACGCCTACAAATTCCAGCTGACTCAAAAACTTCGGTCTACAGATTGTGCACAGCAAAGAGAGATTTTAGTCAATTGTGTTATTGGACAACAAGTGAACAGTGAGTTTTCTAATAAATTTGATCTTAAACGATGGGGCCCATTTTGATGTTGAAGGCTTCATAGACAAGTAAAATTGTCACAATTGGAATGACGAAGATCTATCCGCATGACTTTTGCGGAAAAAACTAATCCGAAACCTGTTGGGCTGACGGAATAACTAAACGCTACTGGGAATGCACGAATAGTCACTGGTGAGCCGTTTCGGGAGGGCGTATCATAAATGCAGTTTGTTTTCCTTTAATTGGATGGTAGGGATCTCAATAACATGTGTCAGCAGGACGACGCTCCCACACATCACATGAAACAATTGCATTACTGCAACACCTTTGGGCTTCGTTTTCTGGCGTTTAATGAAGTCAAAAGTTTACGTCAGCAAACATACTATCATAAAGCATTGAAGTAGGCGATTAGACGCTGTGTCACTAAGATCAACCAAGCCACAAATATACCAAACTACAACACAGAACAGAGGAAAAATTGGGAGAAGCAGAAACAGATCGCGGATAATCGAGGGTCTGAGCGAGCTCGTTTATATGCATGTGGATACAGAGATATACACCTATATATTATATATGCATCGCTTCAAGTTTCAAATGCGAGGCATCACTTCCGGATTTGTATGTTGTTACTTTTGCCAATGCTTGCTGCCTGCTTACGCGCCCACAAATGCAGGGCCGGGTGACCTGGGAGGCGGAGTGTATCTGGGGGTTGCAAAGGGGTACGGTAATGCCACCCAGAGAGCGCATTTTAGGTCCTGTTATCGTCATTAGTAGATGCGGCCTGAATACATACACCAGTAAACTGTGGGACTAGATGCGGTCCGCTTATTGGATGTGGCCTGTTCTTATGCGTGTTACTCTGCCCTCACTGTCACTTACACTCAATTTTGATACTCCTTAACCAGCAGCTTAAATTTAGTTTTAGTAGATGCATACTCGACCACGTGATATTATACCATGTGATACCCATTCCGATTTAAAAAAAATATATATATATATATATATTTGCGACTTCACGCCTACAAAATCCAGCTGACTCAAAAACTTTAGTCTACAGATTGTGCACAGCAAAGCGAGAGACAATTTTTTTTATGGTGAAGGCTTCATAGACAAGCAAAATTGTCACAGTTGGAATGACGAAGACCTACATGACTTTTGCGGCAAAAAACTTAATCTAAAACCTGTTTGGTGTGGCTTTTGGGCTGAAGGCATAACTAAACGCTACTGGGTTGTCTAAGTTAGCTTCAATAACACAATGGCGAGCAGATAGCAATATAAAAGGGCAGCAAAACAGAGAAAAGTCGAAAATAAGAAAAGAAGTATTGTTTTATATATAAATATATATATATATATATATATATATATATATTTTTTTTTTTTTTTTTATCTCACATCGAGAGAAATAGTGTGGTTTACCCCAGGAAGGCCGTGATAGACGAGGAAATCGTCAACTTCAAAACAGCCAGCAAAAAAGAAAAAAGTCCATCCCACTGTGACAGGCGTTTGACTTCAAGACGCCGATAATCACTGCCGACAATCTAGGCAACTAGCTCGATGCGTGCGAGATGCGTATAATTAAGCGTGTGCCAGATGCCTGGCATCATTAGGTGCCTGATTAAATCAATTTAATTGGGTCGGATCCTGTGACCGCCCTCAGTATATTGACATTGTTTAATGCTGTACTAGATAACTTGTACTATGTGTATGAGTTATTCAAGGCAGACGTGAATATGAGAACAAGAGAAGAAGATGCAAGAAACCCCTTACAATCTCTCACTCACTGGCCTCAGGTCTTAAAGGCCCTATTGAGCACGACTTCGGCAGAGGCGGCAACGACCGTGGCTACCGGCCGAAATAATGAGGCAAAATGAGGGCCTGACTAATCTGACTGAATCCGAAACGGCACACAACGAGCTCGGACGTACAGCAAACTAAACAAAAAGGTGTCGTGTTATACGTATCGTTATAGGTTGCTTACATAATAATAATAATAATAATAATAATAATAACGGAAGGGAGAAATTGTAGGGTAGGACGCTAGATAAAAATTAGGCGACAGTAGACGTATAAAATAATTTATCACGCGATACACGACGTAGGCAGAATTAGGTCTGTCAAGTCATCTGTGACAGTAATGCGCTTATATCGATCCAAGATATTAGTCTCTCTTCTCCGAGTTAGATCTGTTTGCTTTATATGTGTATATTTATATGAGTATACCTGGTATATCTCTATCCTATATATGCATGTCATGTATCCGTCAATAAATGAAGGAAATTACGTCGGCAATTTGTTTTGTCGTATTGTTTTAAGAATACTAGATAGTTCAAAAAGTTCTTAGAATGAGCTATTCAATATAGCGCTTCCGTCGCTAATTTCTAACTTCCGCCGCTATTGGAAACTCTTCGTTTTCTCCCAGTCAAAAAATATAATGATAATTGGCTTTTGCAATTGCGTCTCACCGCTTTTCCCGTAAAACATATCGGCGTGATTTTAGAAAATGAAAATAATATTTTTAGCGGTTTATATATATACATATATAGCGCAAATATTATCAAGCATTTTTCCTTCAAAGATTGAAACTGGATTAATGAGTCTAAAACGGGTCGCGCACAAGCACCATGAATGAACCACGTTCAGAACGCCCAAAAACGGCTACTGATGCAGAAAGGATGGAAAAAATGCGGAAAATCACTGCCCCAGTTGAGCGAGTGAACATTAGGCAGATTGCGGAGGTCTTGGGGATCCGTTTGGATGGTGTGCACTCTGTCTTGCACTATAACTTGAAAATGAATAAGCTCAAAGCAAGCTGTGTGCCGCGTTTGCTCAATGAAGGGTCAAAAGACGCACGTGTTTCCGTCTTTGCGCCCAAGAAGCATTTCACTAATGGTGTGCACCCGATGAAGGACTTCCGGAGAAAATCGGACAACGGCATCGGCTGTTACCCGACCATTATATCGGTAAAGGCGACGGTTTTTTGGGACCAATGAGGAATAATTCTGGCTGACTTCCTCAAGAGGAGGTGACTACCTTAAATGGCCACAGGAGAATATTTTGCACCGTTGGACCGCCTGCAGCAAGAACACAGAGAAACGGCCAACTTTGCAGAAGAAGGTAATCCTGTTTCAACAGGACGACGCTCTTCGGAAATTTAAAGCATAGTCTCGGTGGAAAGCGTTTTTTTTGCATTGAAGAGATTAAAGCTGCTGTCAATGCCCATCTGTCAAAGAACGCGGTATAAATGCTCTGAATTCCCGGCGGTGAACGTGTATTGAGCTTCTCGGTGAGCATATCATTTTTTTTAAACATTTGTAAAACTCTTGGTTTTCAATATGAAACCTATTAGACATCCTAGTATTTTAGTTATCTAAGTTACCTCCTAGTTAACTCGATATATATATATATATATATCAAATGCGACTGAAGCATTTATTGACAGTTAAATAAACTACCTGCTCGGGCTTGATTAGTTTTTGGTAGGACATTTATTGTGACCCCGCGATTCGCCAGTAAATATTATATATACTACTATCTAGGTTTTCCATTTTTACGACAAATTGACTTATCAAAAGGAGCGCAATATCGTAACGATGCGAACGAAAGGCTTCCAAATACTCGTAAGAGTATGCACATCCGCAAATATAACCAATGCACCTTGGTCTTAATGCATGTGTACACAGTTGTGCGTAGATCTACGTAAATCTACACTACCACCCAGTTCAAGAACGCACTCAGTGGTGGAGCTCACATTACAGACAGTAGTAGACAGCGTGTAGGTGATGCCGTCAAATATACCCTTCTTAAGATCAGGACACCGTGAGGCAAAGACTTTGGGAACGACGAACTCTTACACGTATTGTGTGCTCAATTTAGTACTGAATTCTAAACCTAATAAATAGGTTGCTAAGCAAAAATCCATCCATGCAACCGTTGACTGGTTTAACCTCTGGCCTGAGTAAACCATTTGTCTGAGATTCGTAAGTTCCCGGTAGACGGCCTACCACCTCTCCAATGTAAGGCCATAGCTTTTGCCATGAATCGACTTGACCTGGTGCAAAAATTGTATGCCCCGATGAGAGCAGTCATGTTTAGAAAAAATAGTCTAAAAAAAAAGAAGACCCCTACGGAGTCCAATGTTTTGTTTTCAGCACATAACCAGCAGGCAGAGATAGAATTGTCGAGTGCCTCTGAAGATTGGAGTAAGTGAGATTATTTTAGAACTTCTCCGCCGACTCCAGTGTCGGAAGTTTAGCACACTTTTTTCATCTGTACATTCATTAGAAGTACACAAGGTGACAACGTATACGATGCTACTTGATTGAATCAAAGTCGCAACATTTATATGAGATATATTTATAGAATGTTATGTGTGCTTGGGGCTTACGGAATATCGCTTTTGTTATTTGTGTCTTACAGTGAAGAAAAGCCTTATATATATATATATATATATAGATATATATATATATATATATATATATATATATATATATATATATATATATATATATATATATATATATATATATATATATATATATATGAATACATTTTGTATTTACCTCTATTAGCGACGATTTTTGGATCCGTGCACATAGCGTGCACGTTGACCGCCTCCATTCCGCGGATATTTGCTCCACACCTGTGAAGAAGCGCAATAGCGTGAGAACAAGTAAAACCAACACGCTCACTGTTATAAAACAAATATTTACACACCTATATTGGTTTCTACATACACATAAATAACTAATAAATGGACAAATAAAAACCTCATCCACATACAGAGGAAGCATGACACGAAGATTCCCAAGATATTTACCCGTATGGCACACCAATTTCTGCGACAAGATAGCAAGGCTAAATCCTATAGAAGCGATTTTACTGCCGCGCAATGTAGTTTTTTCATATAAATTATATTTCGCCTCCCAGAGTGACTCCAATTGCTTCTATCAGTTTTTACCGTATAATGAGTTAATATTAGTTCTATTTTGTAAAGCAAACATCAGTTTAACTCTAACGTTGCTTATGTCTAAGCTATATCTAGGCGGTGCCTTTTATGATTATTTTAATTCATTTTCATGGAAGCCTCTACACATAAAAGTTCAACACGCATTTAAAAAGTCTAAACAAGCGTTTGGAATTTGTGCTGCCGTAAAGCTTGCAATAACGTAGCAAGTTGGGAAAATTTCAGTGTGGTTTCTATCAATATGTATAGTGCTAATTGAATAGAAAAAGCAAAATAAACATACGAATATAAACTATGGTAATGATATTAAAAAATAATTTAAAAAATCATATTTATCATAGAGAATTGAGATGGCTGAAGGACATGCCACATCTCCTCTTGTGCTTTTCGTTTTTCGCCAAATACTTCATGAGTTGTTTTCTTCTCAGTTGTCTATTTTGGCTGCTTAGATAAAACTTGAATAACTACTTCAGTGGAGCACGTTTCTAGTAAGCAAGTCGATTCTATAAATTTAAAACGGACTTGAACTATTCAGCCTTTTATTCTAGACGAAATAACCATGGTTTCTTCGAGCCGCTAGTTCATGCTTTTTTGTTATAATATATAACACATGGAACCTGGTCTTCAGATCGCCCTCAATCAAGCAAACCTTTACAGGCGGTTTTCAATGTTTTATTCATTTTTAAACATTTAAAAGTACCAAGATTATTTTAAACTTTGAGGAGTTTATACGGAGAAGCTTTCAATCGGTATATATATATATATATATATATATATATATATATATATATATATATATTGTTGTCACGTTCGCAAGGACCCAATTGTCATGTTCCCACCGTTGGTGATTAATTACAAAAAATAAATGAATTATATATATATATATATATATATATATATATATATATATGTTAGTGTTGAAGCTATAAACAACGTATCTAAAAAAGAGATATATATATATATATATATATATATATATATATATATATTAGTATATGCAGAGAGTTGCATATAGGTTGCGCCAACCCTTGACTTAATTTCGCGTCCGTATGTATATAGACGTTTTGTATTATATTAGCATTTCTTGTGCCCATCTGCAAGATATTTATCATATTTTATCATTGTAATTTGTAGTAGCTGCACGCGCCGCGTAACGTCGGCGTGTTTCTTTATATATATATATATATATATATATATATATATATATATATATATAATACGCCTAGACGGAGAAGAAGTTGCAAAAATGTGCAACAATGTTACTGGGCATCACCGCCAGCGCAGAGAGCTGCGCTAGAAACCCATGATGATCAGAATGATGTATGAGCAAGAGTATGGTAGTGGGGGGCGATTTGGGAGGGCTAGGAACGGAATGATCAATCAATTGTAGATCGCCGTGGCAGTCATAGTCGCATGCCCGTACAGAATGGCAGAGGTAGCGGAAGCGCGTAGCAGCATCGGCGACGACGACAACAACAACAGTGGTCGAAATGAGCAGAACATTGTGTTGTGGTAGCGTCGAAGAGTCACTCACTCACTCTCTCGTTCAAGTTCTCGACAAAGTCAATGATTTGTCCGTGTTCAGTCGATTACGTCAACAAGTTCGTTATTGACGCCCACCACTAGTAGGTGAGAAACACTCCGACCGCCTGAGCGACGACTGGGTACTACGATTTACTACGATTGGCCGCGACGAATCGAGACACTTGCTATGGCGCTGAAGAATACTACGACAACGACGACGACGATAATATTAAAAAGCAGCGACGAACGACACTCATCTAGCGCAAAGGCTACGCTCAACTAGGCGCACTCTAGGCCGACGTGCCGCCCGTGGTGGCGGGGGTGGCCGCGCTGAGCCGACCGCGACCGACGTGACGCTGAGAACACAGCAGCACCAACAGCAACAGAAGCAGCAGCACTCCAATTCTACTCAGAGCGAGCGCGCGAACAGAGAGACAATATCACGCAACCCCCCTCAAGCGCACTCACAGCCGCCAACGGCCAATCTAGATCATGATTGGATCATCACAGCGATACTGTCGGCCGAATTCTATTTGTTGTCTAGCATGACTGCCCGCCTGTTTGTCTCGGTCGGTCGATGGGTTGGCCCATCAACAGGTAGGCGAGATCAGAAGGTGTTTATTGTTGCGTGGGTGATCATATCGTCGAACGTGATCCCAGCCGGGAAAAAAAAATTCTATGTATGCAGACGGCACCAGCCAGTTCATCGGTAGTCTGGCAGGGCGGCTGGCTGAGGCGGCCGGCTTACTATTACTGTATTGATAGATTTTTTTGCTTGTCTGTGCCAACTACTGGGAGAGGGACTACTCTCCCTTTCCAGTCCAGCCACATCCGCATCCAGTCTACAGGCTGAGCATGAACTATCGCGGCGTAACGGTCACATGAGCACACTTCTCCATTATGTGCGTAGGGCCTTTGAGCGTTATGCTTGCCACTACCGATAGCTTGATTTCGACTTGTAGTAAGTAGTAAGAGTTACAAGCTAGCATCGCACTTTGTGGTGCGCGTCGTGGTATTTCGTCTGCTAACGAACGTCTGTATGTCAATCCGTCTAACTTTCTTCTCTGTCGGCCGTCTGTCTGCGAGCGTTGTCTATGGTGGCAGAACAACAGCAACAAAAATAACAGCACTACTAGAAAGGCCACCAACAGCTGATTGGCGGCAAACGACAGACGGTTACAGCCCTTGCTTTTACGAGAACAGATACATATTTTTGAGGGCTGTTTGCTCTTAAAGATGATGCCTCTATTCATTCTAAGTGTTTAAAAAAACACAGAATAAATAGAGGCATAATCTTGTTTTAGAATTGGTCGCTTCCTTCCGTTGAACGTTTACTGGATTCTTACGAGTCGCCTACCCATGGGGCACCCTGTCACGACCTGCCACAGCAAATGCCGGCAAGGCTATTAAAGGCTATCGGCTTCCTTGCCAGGCAAGTGTCGATTTGGAACACTTTTACGGAGAGTGCGCTTTTATGGCTTATATATACATATAGGGAATTTTTCAACAATTATCACACGCAATTTCACATACACACATATACATGAATACTTAATGGTTCTACTAGTAACATTTTGCGCAATAAACATGACGATGATGAAGTTGTCATGTGATGAGTTGTCTGCTTTAAAATACTGCGATACGCGTATGTATCTTTAGTTTAATTTGAGCAATTTCTCATAGGTAACTACACTACGTTGACTCAACAAACTTAAATTTATATTTGACTTATTTTAATAATCAAAAATATTGGTATATACATGGTAGAAAAAATATTTATTTAAATTTCAAATGTCACATGCTAACCACAATGCACAATATAAGATGTTCACACGACTGGGGTATTTTTTTAATGACGTTATATACACTTACGCACATAGTATGTGAAAAGTGAAACTTACGGTCATAAAAAGCGTAAATCGCAATGCCCATCATCTGCTAAAGAATAGTTTGGGGTGGCACTTGCTTCCTTATTATTCTAGTGCCAACCAAGTATCTTCTTAGCATAGTCAATAACGAGACCTATGTTTCCTTTAACAAAGAAGCTACTATGCTGAGATGCTCCAAAAGGTGGTACAGTTATTATTATACATATTTTAAAAGCTTCTTGCGCCATTCCTTAATTTTGCTCAAATTTTCAGCACTGTAAGCATTTCTCTCTATGTGAATCTTCGGGTGGAATATTGCGGTATTGATGTGAATCGTTCTTCGACTTGCAATGTTGCACTGAAGCATTTTCTGACATCCATAATTGTTTAGGAATATAAAGGCTATAAAGACCTCTACAAAGTTTCCAGGGCCCGAAGTGATTGCAATTATAGTTTGAGATGTGATTAACTTGGTGTATAGAGATCAATCTGAAAATGTATGAGCATCCGAAAAATTGTGAAAAACGGTGTGTGGAGGAAAGCTATGCATTTTTAACGATAAGAATGAAACATTGTTAATTAAAGCTATTGTCTATACATACTTTTAATTAAAGTTCTTGTCTATGCGATACGTTATAATAAATATTGTCTAGGTGGCTGTTTATCTATGCTTTTGATCCAGATTTACTCAATAGGAGTGCGATATAAATGTGCTTGTTAACTTCCAATGCGGAAATCCAACATAATTTGACCGATTACAGATGGCATGACTCGTGACAAAGCTTGCGCTATGCGGAATTTTGCTTATGATTTTTTCTCTAGTTGGGCAAACCGGTGGCTGTTAACTTATATAATCGTATATTTAGAGCTTTATTTACTTGCGATAATTCTCTCCTATATAGATATATATATATATATATATATATATATATATATATATATATATATATATATATATATATATATATATATGCAGGGTCTCCAGATTTTGTGGGCCGAAACGCTGGAGTATAGTCGAGCTCGGGGAGAAAATCATCTTTGCCAATGGAAAGGGGAAGCGGAAATGCTTCGTATAGAAGTGAGATCATTTTTAAGGATTTTTTTAGAAATGTGATTTTAGAAGTGGATTCGACATACGTTTACAAAATGCACGATTGTGAGAGAACGGATCCCTCAATTGAAAAACCGAGCATATTGGCGCATTCGGGGAAAAAAATCGACATTCTCCTAGAATTATCCTGACCTTAGCTAGCGCTGGGACTATTGTGATGTTAAGAAGAGTTTGCAAAATTATAATTTTACTTTTGCATGTTTGAAATTTTACGCCCAGGTTCTCAAAATTTGTCATTACGCGTGCACGACCAATTCGTCCAGAGAAACATAAATAATTTTGGCACCAAATTGGTAGAGCTGACGTCTGTGGTTGCAAAGTAACTCAAATTTCCCTATGGCCATATCGGGTGTGAGTGCATGCATGCAGCTAGTATGTTCGCTTTATTTGTCAATCAAGTCACTCGTCAAACCTGTAGGAGCTCACAAAAATATTTATTTTACTTCAAATTGCTCGAACGAATGCCAGCCAGCCAATAAGCACACTCGGTAGCGATGACAAAGCTCGCGTTGCACTCGTTCAAAGATACTAGGTGTCTCCCGAATGGTTTCACAGGCAGTAACTATTTTGTCGATCAGATCTATAGGAGACTCAACCGGAGCTGCATAGACTAGATCCTTTAGCTGGCCCCAAAGGAAAAGTCAAAACTGAACAGATTGGGCGATTGCGGCGGCCAAGCCTGTGGACCGCCTCGGTCAATCCAGCGACTGACGAAGGTGTCATCCAGATAATTTTGTACCGAAAGGGCGTTGCATACTGGGGCACCATCGTGCTGTAACCACATTCTCGACCGAATACTCTGTGGAATGTTTGCCAAGTATTCTCGCAAGGTTGTGCTCAGAAACATGTAGTATGTTGGTCCATTTAACCTATCTGGAAGTATGTGAGATCCGAAAAGGGAGTTGCCCACTATGCCAGCCCAGACATTCACGGAGAAGCGACGCTGGTGTGCATGCGAGCGGGTCATATGCGGGTTCTCCGTAGGCCACCAATGAGCATTGTGTGTCTTAAACACACCATCTTCCGGACACTGTTCAAATTTTTTTCATGAGGTTTCCTCTGAACTGAACAAGAGCAGGCGTTTTCTGGGCAACTGCATCTAGTATCTAAATCTTCTACAAGCGGCTGAGTAGAAGTCATGAGCTAAACTAGTCGGTTTTTCGCGTTCCGTGGCAAACCAATCTTGCTTCAAAACGTGGGCAAGCGTTTTCCCCAGTTAACCTTATCGAATTTATCTAGCTGTGGTGGATTGAGATGCTCCCATATAACCTGGATGCCGTAGGCCGCCTCCGAAGCAACTTTCAGATCAAATTGTGCTTTTAGCGTTCTCAGGGATAATTGTTGGGGCATTTCAATTGTGGACATTGTGACTAGACTTTTTGTCGTTCCTTCGGTGATGTGTTGTCCGAAGGTTGTGCTCTGCATCGAAAAGTTATCTCCAAGGTGACAGAAGGTGTTAGTCGACTGCACTAGTACTGAATTTCAAGCGATCGCAACGAGCAAGCGGTCCGCCTGGTCTAAATGTTATGGCTTTGGTTTTTTGGCGTTAATCTGAAGGCCGTTGTTCTCGAAGTACCAATCCAGGGTGCGTATTGTAGGATAGCAGCGTCCGTTAAGCAGCGCGGGCATATATATCGTCTGTTGGCGGCAATGCTAAAGCAAACTAAATACAGGGCGCCAAATAGAGGATGCCACCACACCAGTAGCGAAGACGCGGGCAGTTAAATGCGCGGGCAAATCTGTTATATATAAGGACGCACGAGAATAAATGAATCAGTAGGCCTGCGATTATCCTTACCATATTTCAGGACTCATGATTCTCGAGGAGCGCCTCTACAATGGCTTGGCATGTAAGGGAGCTTTCAAGCTCTAGATTGTGAGTGAGCAATTTTTACTCAGCGTAAAAAACAGTGCTTCCCGAGCGTTCGAAACAATGACTTATGTCGTCAGCCCCTTTAGAGTTGCGCATGCGGTATACTGGAATGTCAGCTTCGCCAATGCGGTGGAATCATTACTGCAAACACCGCTGGCTTTACTCGTGAGGTGTCCGTTCTGCGGTATTTGTGGTACTTCTGTCTCGGCGTTAATTAAGAACTTCTTGAGACTAGTTCTTTGAGTTTAGGCGCCCGTAAGTGACCAGATAATGCGGTCCTACTTACGGCGCATTTCTCTGCGCTTCAGGTATGCTTAGCACTTTGCTGTGTATGGAATGTCGGGTTTTAAAACTGTTTTCTAACAGCGTCTTCTTGACTTCCAGCTCCGTTTCTAGCTGTTTGTTTATTATGTACTCGGTTGCCTTAGAGAGGCAGGGAAGCACACCTATATGGCTGTATGCCGGGAGGTTTCCATGCGGCGCAGCGGGGAAGGGTTAGGGCTGCAACAAGGCTTAGTGGGCATTTTATCCATCCTTCGTTGGAATGCCTCCGGGCGGTTCTGTACGTACTGCTTGTGGGCAGACCGCATCTGGGATATATATATATATATATATATATATATATTCGCGTTCAAACAAACATGTTAAATATTGTTATATATATATATATATATATATATATATATATATATATATATATATATATATATATATATATATATATATATATATATACTACACACCAGCAAAGAAGCAAGCACACTCACAGACCACATGTGCAACTGGTAGCGATTGGCTGGGCCTCTACACACCAATTGTGTGGGGGGTTTGCTACAGAAATAGGGCAGCTTGAGGATAGCCAGGGGGCACGGAGGCACGCTACAGCGGACGATCGACAATACGTGACAACGATGACGACGACGACAGTGATCATGATGATAAAGTTATGGCAATTCATACGCACGTGAGCGCACGCAAGTGCGACTGCAGCTTACCGGTTGAATGGCCGACGATCATACTGGCCAAAATGATGAACACCCCTAATCTCTATCTCTATGCCCTTGCACAACGTGCCGTTCAGCTTTACGCCCGTTCGGCCTTAACACAATATAAATACTGTTGTTGTTGCTGCTACTGTCACCTGTAAACCTAGCAGTAGTATACCGACTTATGTCTATCGGAAACTGTTGACCCTTTGGTTAAGACAAGGCCGCCAACTTATATCATTATACTCATGTAGAATGTGCTGTTGCGAGACAACCAGGTTTCCTAGACGGAAGCTAAAACACACCGCCGTGTTCGTGAGAAAATTCTGCTTCTTTCGAAGAACTCATAAGGCCGGTCAGAAGATGCTACATGGTCGCTTAGAAAATAATTCGCCAAAATGAAGTTATTTTATTAACCTTCACGCCCAATACCTCAAAATCATTACCTTACGACCACTTACAGCGCTCTAAACTAACATATTCAGAATCAGCAAATGCGCATTTCATGACGATCATTTTGGTACCAAACGCATGGCAATGCGAGCTGTGGTTGCGGAGTAATTACGATTTTTTGGTGGGATGTCCAGATTAAGTGCATGTAAAATGACGCGCTGCGGCTGTCGCGCGACACGTCGGCGGTAGTGAACGTCGCCACACAGTCATTTTACATGCACTTAATCTGGACATCCACCAAAAAATCGTAATTACTCCGCAACCACAGCTCGCATTGCCATAAGTTTGTACCAAAATGATCGTCATGAAATGCGCATTTGCCTGAATATGTTAGTTTAGAGCGCTGTAAACGATCGTAAAGGTAATGGTTTGAGGTATTGGGCGTGAAGGTTTAATAAAATAACTTCATTTTGGCGAATTCTCTTCTAAGCGACCATGTAGCATCTTCTGACCGGCCTTATGAGTTCTTCGAAAGAAGCAGAATTTTCTCACGACACGGCGGTCTAGGAAACCTGGTTGTCTCGCAACAGCACATTCTATGCTCCTATGTCGGGTAAAAACACTAATGTCACAAATTGTAGTAATTTAACTCTCATTCCAAAACAGGGCCTCTTAGAGACCATGTTCCATTGAAAAAAAAATATTTGCCTTAACGAGCTCTACAATTCCATATATCGTGATCAATATTCCTTAATACCCCTGTATAGATATATATATATTATATATATAATATATATATATATATATAGTATATATTATATTATATATATATATATATATATATATATATATATATATATATATATATAATATTATGCGCTAAATTAAATCCACTGTGTAGCTTATACGCAAGAAAGCCACAGAGTGCTAAGCTAGACACAATATTCTTACTGGTGTCCAAAAATGGCCTAGCAGTTTCAGGGCTGGGAGAGCTGGCGAGGAATACGGCCTTAAACGTGTTTACAATTCCCACACTATAGGCACTTCTAGTTTTTGTCTTTAATGTAATTTTATGTGCGTCCAGGGATTCCCGAAACCTCCACCTTAAAGAAAAATGTTTGATATCTCCTATATCTATATATATTCATGTGTATTTTACATACTTGGTAGTTTTATCAATAGTCTCTGCTCAATACATCTCGCCACCGATTGATCACTGAGAACGGTCTCTTTTACTGCTTGTTTGCCACACAATGTTTGCATACGCAGTCTTCTACTAGCCGGAAGCAGTAGACATTTAGG